>JAYEVH010000300.1:0-287215 GCA_036346255.1 Ampelocalamus luodianensis | reverse complement strand
CTAATACGAGACACATATCTAGGACCTTGAAATTGTACTCATTTCTTACTAAGAGGTATGCCTCAGGTGTAATCTCTTGACTTGAAAGCAGTTCGATTTTGGGGTCCCACGGCATTGGTATCGAGCCATCGAGGCATAAGTTACAAATAAGCGTGGGCGTTAGTTTAGTAAGTCTTACATTAAAATATGTTCAAGTTAGCAAAATAATTTGAAACTTTAAATGATATGAATCTTTTATTCCTTATTTATCTTAGTGTTAGTTCTTACCCCAATTTTAGTTGAATTTGCAAACTAACTTTTCCACTTACCTTGTCTTTCTTATGCTTATATGAGCCATCGGTATTTGGTGAAAGAAACTTGGTGAGGATGTTGCGGATACCGGCGCTTCTCGAGATCATGATGTGGAGAGCGAACTTCACCTATCACGCATGATATGTTATCTATCGCCAAGATCGAGGACCGAGCATGGAAGAACACTGGCCATAGTCAATATCGCCGCAAGACAAGTAGCGAGAAGTATTCCATATTGCTTTCAAGCGATTGGCACCTCGAAGCCATGGCGGTTTAGGAAGTGGCCAAGGTGGCCATGAGTTATCTCGCCATGACTTAACAGAGTTGTATCGGCTACCATATGACCATTTCCGTCTGAGCACATGGCACGGAGGTGAACTCCTTCACTGAAATCCAATATAAAGAAGACCCTCAAGTCGCGACAAGTGGCGAAGTTGGTCCATATTATGGATCAAGTTCATTGTTGCACAAATGCAGTTGGGAGAGACTCGGCGTCGCCTCCACGAGGCCCGGAGTATCTTAGGATCTAGGTCGCATGGGGCGCGTTCCTCGTAACGTGCTTTATGGGGAAAACGAGATCTCACCATCCATAGCTGCACCACGAGTTCGTCTTACGGACATAGTTTGGACTAACACCTACTTATAGGTCACACGCCAAACTGTGTGTGCCGAGTTTTCCTCGTACTCAAGGCCGGCACCTAGAGGTCACCCTCTTTTGTGAGGATCACGAGGCACCTCATCAATCCATTGGACACGGATCACTGGATATCATCTTTTAGATGAGTTCTGGTGAATTTTAACAGGATGACTTTATCTAGGGTGTTGATGTTGAGAACATTGCATGGGGTTGTAACCAACAAGTAGTTGTCCCCAAATAATGTAATAAGGTAGCGTTTGTATAATTATTTATGTTACATTGTAAGAGCCTTTTGTTTCAGTGGTTACCATTCGCCTCACGGCGTATATGGATGTAATTGAGTCGAAATCTACTACTTACTTTAATGGATCTTGTACCACTTATGTGCCTTTGTACACTCTTTTGGTGTTAAATCTTTCCGCATTTCATATCATTATGCATATTAGATTGATACTTTTCCCATGCTATCCGAATAGTTAATTTGAGCTCGTTCAATGTACTTTCACCGGATTGTTAACGAATTGTTTGGCAGCGAGGATGGCGGGAGCTACTACTTGATCTAGAGCTGGCGAGAAGAGGGATCACCACCTGCAGGATCTCGCTCTGCTACTATCCATGATCTTTATGCACGGGAGAGTGTGTAGAACCTTAGTCGCCAAGATCATTACGGTGGTCGGTAAGAGCAGAGCTTCCACCGCCACCACAATGGCCGAGGTTCTTGCTCGAGATAGTGTGAAGCGTATGGACCGAACACGCATTCTTGAGCAAATTACACGCAACACCTCCACTACTCTAGGGTCATCTAGTGGAGTGGGAACTCATCGAAATCATGGGGTCTTGGCCGACCTTGGACCAATCCCCTTTGTTCTCCGGCTCACGAGGATCCGATGGAGGCAAAAGATTGATGCGAGCTATTGATGAGAAGATGTTTATCGCGGATGCTCGAGGCGGAGAAGGTTCTTTTGCTAGTTATCAAGCTGGATGGAGTTGCAAGTGCTTGGTGGGACAACTTTTATGCCGTGTCTGCCGCCCGGACGCGTCCCAACTTGGGATGAAATGCGTTCAGGAGGCTTTCGCGAAGCATATTCCAGAGGAGTTATGATGATCAAGCAATAGCAAATTCTCACTCTCAAGCAAGGTCGGAAGAGTGTGGTGAGTACCTTCATGAGTTCAATTTCTAGCTCGTTACACTCCTAATGATGTCTCCACCGACCACATGAGATAAGCGATTCATGAATAGCTTGATAGAAGAGATGCGATTGGCCCTTGCATTGCACGACTTCCGCAACTTCTAGCACCTGGTCAACATGGCCATCGTGGTGGAGAGCAAGAGTCGGAGCATTGGAAGGGTCACACAAGTGAAAGGGCCGCACAAATTTCAGGTGGTGGTTTTCGAAGCCACGCAGCTTGGCACCCAACCCTCCACGGTTCCAAGCTCCAGTGCCACCAAGGCCACGATGATTCGTGACCTCCTTCTCCACCACAAATTGACAACCAAGAGTTGGTGGAAATCAGCCCGAGATCCATAGCACGCACCTTCAAACCAAAAGTGACTTGTTTCCACTCTGCGGACGTCCGGGCATTTTGCCAAACAATGATTGGCAAAAGCATGTGGTTACCTCCCATCAAACCATCTCTAGCCTCCGTGCATCCAAAGACCACCTCCGAGGAGCAGTAGCCAAGCCTACTCGGCTCCACATATATGATGAACCACGTCACCAGAGGAGGCGATTGACGCACCAAATGTTGTCCTAGGTACGCTTCTTGTTAATTTTAGTCATCTTGTTGTTTTGTTTGATTCGAGCATCACATTCTTTTGTCAAGAAGCTTTTGTTGTGCATCATCAATTTGATATACATCCACTTTAGCTACCACATCTTATACAATCAGGGATCGGTTTTCAAGCAAATCAAATCTACTGGGAGGTTAAAGTGGAAATTCAGGGGTAGAATTTTGGAAAATCGATAGTGATAGATTCGAGAGGGATGGATGCTATTCGGGAATGGATTGGCTATCCAAGAATCATGGTCAAATTAATTGTGTCCAGGGTCAATCTCATTACCGTGAAAATGGCGAACAAGTCGTTTTCACATCAAAGATAGTTGATTCTCATCTTTATGCTCTGAAAATTGGTACCACCCCAAACTAGAGATGGTACCGATGGTGTGTGATTATCGAGATGTCTTTCTAAGGAACTTCCAAGCATGCCCCATATCATGAAGTTGAGTTTGTGATTGAGGTTCCACTTGATGCTACGCCAATATTAAAGCGGACGTATCGGATGCCTCCCAATGAGTTGATAGAATTAAAGAAACAACTCGAGAGAATTGCAAGATAAAAGATTTATCCACCAAGCTCCTTACCTTGGGGATGCTCGGCAATCTTTGTTAAGAAGAAAGACAAGACTTTGCGGATGTGTGTGGATTACCGCTTGTTAAATGAAGTCACTATCAAAACAAATATCCTCTTCCTCATTGATGATTTGTTTGACCAAATTGACTAGAGCCCATGTATTCTCCAAGATTGACTTGCGGCGGGCTATCATCAAATCAAGGTCGAATAGAGGACATTCAGAAGACAACATTCTCTACTCGTTATGGTTGGTACAAGTACACTTGTCATATCTTTTGGTCCGACGAATGCACCAACTTATTTCATGAACCTTATAAATTCTTTTCATGGAGTACTGGACAAGTTCGTCATCGTGTTTATTGATGATATCCTTATCTACTCCAAATCCAATGAAGAACATGAGAAGCACTTGAGGCTTGTAATGGAAACACTCCAAGCATCAATTATATGCAAAATCAACAAGTGTGCATTTTGGCTCAAATAAGTTAGCTTTTTGCATCATGTGCTATCTGAAGGTGGTGTGTCGCTGTGGATCTAAGTAAAGTACAAGATGTACTAAATTGGGGTTAGCCCAAAAGCATCACTGATATTAGAAGTTTTCTCGTGCTGGCAAGTCACTACTGCCAGTTCATTGAAAATTTCTCTAAAATCGCGAGATCAATGACCCAATTTTTAAAGAAGGAGAAGAAATTTGAGTGGCCAATAGAGTGTGAAACAAGTTTTTAGACTCTGAGAGAACTCTTGACCAAAGCTCCTGTTCTCACTCTGCCAGATATTCACAGGAGCTTCGACATTTATTGTGATACTTCTCGACATGGGCTCGGTTGTGTGCTTATGCAAGAGGGCCGAGTGGTGGCGTATGTGTCAATGTAGTTGAGACCTCATGAAGTAAACTATCCTACACATGACTTGGAGTTGGCAGCCGTAGTCCATGCTTTAAAAATATGGCGACATTACCTCATCGGTAATCATTGCAAAATCTATACTGATCACAAGTGCCTCAAATATATTTTCAATCAAGCCGATCTGAACCCGAGGTAGAGGAGATGGCTTGAGCTGATCAAGGACTATGATATGAATTCATTATCACCGGGGAAAGCCAATGTTGTAGCCAACGCATTGAGCGAGAAAATCTCAATGTAATTGTTTGTCGGTAAGACCTACTTCGCAGGGTTTGTGCATTGAATTTCAGCGATGGAACCTCAAGATGGTTGCAGAAGGATTCCTTGTTGCCTTATAGGTGAAATCCACATTAGAAGATCAGATTAAAGAAGCCCAAAAAATAGATTTTGAGGTAGCTCGAATCCAAGAGGCAATGAAGCAAGGCAAGACCAAAAGTTTTACCGAAGACGCACAAGGCATTCTATGGTTCGAAAACCATTTGGTAGTGCCATTCAATCGCAAATTGAAAGAATTAATTCTCCACAAAGCTATCAACTCTCAGTTCTCTATACACCCTGGGAGTACTAAAATGTACCAAGATATGAAGAAGAGACTGTGGTGGAGCCAAATGAAGAGACAAATTGCACGTTATGTGGCCGAGTGTGATATTTGTCAAATGGTTAAAGTTGAACACTTAAAGCCAACGGGTACCCTCCAACCATTGCCCGTTCCCAAGTGGAAGTGGGAAGAAGTTGGAATGGATTTCATCACCAGTCTTCCAAAGACTCTGACTAGATCTAATGCCATTTGGGTGATTGTGGATCGTTTGATGAAGGTTTCCCATTTTATTCCCGTCAAAACCACCTTCATGGGAAGCAGGTTAGCAGAGTTATACATTTCGCATTATCTCGCCTCCACGGTGTACCAAAGATCATTGTTTCGATTGAGGCCCTAAGTTCACGTCATATTTCGAAATGCCTACACCAAGCCATGGGGACCGACCTCGCTTTAGCTTGCGCATATCACCCTCAAATGGGAGTCCAAACCGAGAGGGTGAACCAAATATTGGAAGATCTTCTCCGAGCATGTGTTCTATCCTATAGTAAGAACTGGGAGAAGTGCTTGCCATATGTAGAATTTTCCTACAACAATAGCTACCGATCAAGCATATAGATGTCACCTTTTGCGGTACTATATGGGAGAGCTTGTAGGACACCGCTGAATTGGTCCGAGTCCGAGAAAGGTCATTCTATGGCCGGACTTTGTAAAGGATGCCAAAGAGCAAGTCCAGTATATCCAAGACCGATTGTAAATGGCGCAGTCTCACCCAAAGAGCTATGCCAGCCATCGCCATCATGAGTTGAGCTTTGAGGTGAATGATCATGTTTATCTTAAAGTCACACCTCTGAAGGGCATGCACCAATTCAAGGTGAAAGGAAAGTTAGCACCTCGTTATATCGGACCTTTCAGAATTCTCGCAAAACAAGGAGTTGTGGCATATCAATTGGAGCTACCCACCTCTCTTTCAGTGATCAATGAAACCTTTCATGTCTCACAATGAAGAAATATCTTTGTGTTCCACTAAAGTGACCAAATGCTAAAATATCAATTTGTAACCCGATCTTTCCTATCGAGAGCACCGATTGGTATTCTTGGTGAGATGGAGCATAAGACAAAGAACCACACTATCAAACTTTTGAAGATTCACCGGAGTAACCACACCGAAAAGGAAGCAACTGGGCGTGAGGATCAAATGCACGGAGTACCCCTACCTTTTCCATGTGTGAAGTACCTTCAAATCAAGAAAGGAAAGGTTAAACAAAGCAACGGAAAGGAAAATGTATTAACAACATTATAGTACCTTGTTAAGATTTTTAGCACTATCTTTGAAGGAAATCAAGACAGAAGATGTTATATCTTGTTGTAATTGAAAGAAGCTGCTTTCGACCTTATTCTTAAGCTATCAAAATCTCGGGATGAGATTCTCTTAATGGGGAGGTTTGCATAGCCCCATTTTTACTAAGTTGCATTTAGATGCATTTCATGAGCATGCATGTTAATTTTTGGAACATATGCACAAAATGTTACACTTGAATATTTCAACTAAAAAATAAAACCTAGAGCTCAAATCAAAGCCACACAAGAAAATAGTGATAAATGCTCATAAAAATCCCCAGAAAATAATTTATTCAAATATTAGAATAGTTATCATGAATTAATATGATTTTTTCCAAATTTTTTAGAATCCAATTTCATCTTGAGAAAAATTCCGATTCAATATACAAATAGTTTCGGTAAAGAAATTTAAAATCAGCAATTAGATCATGAACAGTGTGTTTAGAAAATTTACATGCGTTCTATATCATCTCAGTAACCCATCAAAAAAATTAGATTTTTATAAATTTATTTGCTATTTTTCAACCTCGGTCAAAGTAGAGGTTTGTAATTCCAAAATTAGTCAACTATTGGGTTCTTGGATCAAAGACCGAGTCCAACTCAATCGACCTGATCGGACCGCATCACTTCGCCTGAGCCACACACCGACTCACGCTCGCCGCTATTGCCATCGACGAGTCGGGCCCACTAGGATCCCTTCGTCTCGCATTGCCGAGAAGCTGAGTGCCCGACCAAGGTGTCATTGTGTTGGGCGTTTGTGTCCAAGCAATGCCACACCATCTTGCCACTGTGTGTTGCCTGCAAACCTAAGCCACCACAAGTTGACACCATAGCTTATTCCATCGTGGAAGCCCATCAAAACGCCCTCACATTCTCTCAGCCGAGTAGATGAGCTCAACCATTCTTCTTGTACACTAAGGGTTATCCTCTCGTGCTTGTGCCTTGTTTTTCTCTCCTTATGCCATTCATGTTTTGACAAATTGAAGTCTTACCTTGTAGTGAATCCTCGGGAACACATGTTGTCTTTTACAACTCCAGAGCGTGCACCGAGTGTCTTCATCGTGTCAATTTCACTCTTTGTGAGTTCCTTCCTCACCTTTGTGTGTCATCTCATGTTTTTTGGTATTAGAAGGAAAAACCCCTCAATCAATTTGTTCAATGGTTCATAGGATCATCAAGAATTTGAATTTTCTCAAGTTTCAACCAAAAACAACTTCATCATCTCCATCTCTGGTTTGGTGAGTTTTTGGCCGATTCCTTTCACCTAGGGTATCTCCCTAGCTTCTTTAAGTGATCCCGATCATTCATTCCTTTTTGTTTTGCACAGGAATTTCGCTCCACGTAGAGCTCTCCTTGTCGTCGCTAGGCCACCATCGCCGACGAACTTCAATGCTCCTCCGGTCATCTCTTTGGCTCCAGTAGGTCCACTGAACCTTAGTGATGCTTATGCGCTTGTTTATTTGCTCAATGCAACGCCAAGTCGAACTAGTCACTTTGGTTGTAGGGTCACCACCACCTCTCGTCACGCTCATCGCAAGAGTTCACCGCCGGCCATGTTTCGGCCACCGGTAGGACCACAAGGCTATTAGGATCCCATTTATGGCCTTAAATCGTGCCGCCATGGACCACAGCCACGTGAGTCGCCCGACAAGCTCACCGGTGAGCTACCATGTTGTTGGAACAACACTGTAGCTCCATGATTAACACAAATCTCTGTTAGATTAACCTAACTAAAGATTAGTTTCTGAGTTAATTTGATAATGTTTCGCTGACGTGTGGGACCAGGAACAGAAATTGAGGGAGGTAATAAAACCGGGTTTCGCATTGCATTTGCTTACATGTGGGCCTGGGGCATTAAGTACACAGTGCGCGTGGAGTTGGACTGGCACTATGCACTGGGCCCCACATGTAAGCAACTGCGGTTAGGCTAACCCAAGTACAAAAAGTATTTAATTCGTTTAGAAATCCCGAAACGAATTACTTTTACACTGAAAATGGTTTAAAATTCAAAAATTCATATTAATTCCAAATGAAGTGAAATCAATTTTGTTGATTTTAATTTTTTCCTTTAGTTTAATCTGGAATAACTTTGAAACATGACTCTATTACAGAAAATTTTGATAATTGAATTAATTGTACAATAATAACATTAACCTTGTAAAATTCATAGAAAATTCAAATGGACTCCAATTAAACTAAAACTTTCACCTAAATTCATATAAAATCATAATCTCATCACTATGTAAATTTCATGAATGTTTGAGCATTTTGAAATTTTGAGAATTTCTTGGTGTTTATTCGATGTAATTAATTCTAGATTCTGAATTGCCCGAAGCGAGTGAATTCGTGTCTGAGAATCATGACGTAGAACAAGTGGAATTTCAGGAAGGCAAGCATTCTCTTGCATCATCTTGATCCCAAGTTTCGGTTAATGTAGTATTTTAAAGCGCAATTATAATTGCTTGCATGCTATTTTGATAATTCTTGAGTTTAGCTTGTTATGCCCTATCTCTTGCAGTTATCCTTGATTGTTCCATACAACTATGCTTAAGTTAGTTGTTATGTGTTGTTAATTACTTTTTATAGTAATGCTTAGCCATGCAAGTCAGTAGATACATTAGTTCGGTTGATGCGATTAACTTGTCACCGTTGGAAACACCAAACCATTCTAGCCTTATGTTTTTGTCCATATATTGAATATGGTTTTGAGTCAAAATTTTGTATATTTAGAACTAGTTTTGATCTGGACATGTTGCTAGTAGGGTGGGTGCCTTCGCGCGCAGAATTGGGTACCGTGGAAAGACTTGTCGGATCACTAAGGACCGAACTTTGGCCGGTCACCCAAGTACCATACGCATACTTCCACATGCCGGATTGGGGCCGGTTTGGTCAAGTAAGGGAAGGTTTTATTGGAGTGAGTCACAGGTGGTATGAGAACATATGTGTTTGATCATATGTTCATAGGACCGATACAATTTTCTATAATGTGCAAGGTAGCTCTGTTTGTCATTTTTGTACATTGTATCAGTGTTTCCAACATAACTTGCATGCCCGCTAGCAAGCTCTATCAGTAGCTTGTACTATGTTGGGGTCATCTCACAAGGGTGATTCAACTCAATAGGCCTTCTTGCTAAAAAGTATCAAATCTCGATTTACTCACCGGCATACCTTAGGAAGTGTGTCATTATTCGGATGCTTATGGGCTAATCGAGTCGTGTGGGTAAATATGTACACCTCACTGGGTATTAAACTATTCGAATAGTCGTGTTCACGATTATGGACGACACTTAGTTTTGATTGACATCATCGTTAGACTCTTAAATTAAAACTTGACATGGGATGACTGCATCATGCATAACGGGTTGGTCATGCATTTTAGTTTATCAAAGTGGGCTGCCACTTTGATATTGTATGATTTATTTTTATATCCTTGTCAATTAAAAGTTTTTAATAAAAATGTGTTTACTAACCGCAATTGCAAACTAGTATGAGTAGGAATGAAAACTTGTGTGTTTTATGCAAACTAAGCCACTAATGCCTTCCTTTCATCACCTCTATCATGTATAAATTCTATCTCCTTTGATCAGTCTCTAGCACACATACTTATTTTATTTTTTGTGTAAAACTTGCGAGTACCTTACGTACTCAACCGGATTGACCACTTATTTCAGGTGAGGAAGATTACACTATCGATCAATTCGTTAGCGCCGATTTTTGTGACGCTAACGAATAGCTACTGTTCTAACTCCACTTAGTTGTCTCTGGGAGTTTGGCACACTTGGATGAATCTTTTGGTGTATCATAGTTGTTTTTCCACTGTGTACTTTTGTTAATGTTAAGTTGGCTGTTTGGTCCCTTATGTAAATTATGGACCGAGTCCTAGTCATGTAAGTTACTTTTCATAATGTATAACTTGTGTATGACTGTACAATGTTGTTCAAGATATGTGCGCGTTAGCCATTGATCCAATGGAGCTAATACGAGACACATATTCGAAAACTTGAAATCGTACTGCTTCTCGCCAAGAGGTATGCCTTGGGTGTAATCTCTTGACTTAAAACGATTCAATTTAGTGACACACACACACACACACACACACACACACATATATATATATATATATATATATATATATATATATATATATATATATATATATATATATTGAAGCATGGTTAGAAGACACCCCATTGTTCACGGTGTTAGAAAATTCTACGTCGTCGAAATCAGGGTTCATTATTCAACCATGGATCGCACGGTGCAGAAGAGGGCTCAATGAAAATGCCAGAAAGGAACAGCCAGGAAAATGGGCGATAAGTCAAGTCTCGATCGCGAGAATCTTTTTTCATGGAGGAAATTGAAGGGATGCTCCTCTCACTTTTCTCATTAGAATCTTTATGTTGTTGCCCGGTTGCCACCGCGATTGATGCCTTGCCCAATAATATTTTTTTCCAGGGAGTGATATATACCTTGTCCACCACTTAGCATATGTGTGGTTTCCTAGAGATCGAGTTGATTGGCTACCTAGTTAATTTACACCGCTAAAATAGAGAAATATTTTTGCACTTAAATTGAACGTATATAGTTTTAACCTTCAAGTTTACATATTGAAGCTAGTGGTTACGAAGATGCCCCATTGTTCACGTTGTTGGAAAATTCTACGCCGTCGAAATCAGGGTTCATTATTAAACAATGGATCACACGGTGGACAAGAGGGCTCAATGAAAATACCAGAAAGGAGCAGCCAAGAAAAAGGGTGACAAGTCAAGTCTCGAGCGCAAGAATCTTTTTTCATGGAGGACATTCAAGGGATGCTCCTCTCACATTTTTCATGAGAATCTTTAGGTTGCTTAGCTTGCGTGTGATCTCCCTGGGAGATCGAGTTGATTGGCTAGCTAGTTAATTTACACCCGCTCAAATAGAAATAAATATTTTGCACTTAAATCGAACGTATATAGTTTTAACCTTCAAGTGTATAATAAAGCCAGTGGTTAGGAAGATGCCCCATTGTTCATGGTGTTGGAAAATTCTACGTCGTCAAAATTAGGGTTCATTATTCAGCCATGGATTGCACAGTGGAGAAGAGGGCTTAATGAAAATGCCAGAAAGGAGCAACCAAGAAAAAGGGTGACAAGTCAAGTCTCGAGCACAAGAATATTTTTTCGTGGAGGAAATTCAAGGGATGCTCCTCTCACGTTTTTTATGAGAATCTTTAGGTTGCCGTCCAGTTGCCACCATGATTGATACCTTTCTTTCTTGAGAGTGATATATACAATGTCCAATACTTAGCATCATGTGGTTTCCCTGGGAGGTCGAGTTGATTGGCTAGCTAGTTAATTTACACCCGCTAAAATAGAAAGAAAATATTTTGCACTTAAATCGAACGTATATAGTTTTAACCTTCAAGTTTGTATTGAAGCCGGTGGTTAGGAAGACGCCCCATTGTTCACGGTGTCGGAAAATTCTACGCCATCGAAATCAGGGTTCATTGTTCAACCATGGATCGAGCAGTGGAGAAGAGAGCTCAATAAAAATTCCAGAAAGGAGCAGCCAAGAAAAAGGGTGACAAGTCAAGTCTCGAGCGCAAGAATCTTTTTTCATGGAGGACATTCAAGGGATGCTCCTCTCACTTTTTTCATGTGAATCTTTAGGTTGCTGCCCGGTTGCCTCTGCGATTGATACCTCGCCCAATATTTTTTTCTTGGGAGTGACATATACCTCATCCAATACTTAGCGTGCTTGTGGTTTCCTAGGAGATCGAGTTGATTGGCTAGCTAGTTAATTTACACCGCTAAAATAGAAAGAAAATATTTTGCACTTAAATCGAACGTATATAGTTTTAACCTTCAAGTTTATATTCAATTTATGTTGGGAGAGGAATTAAAAAAGGAGAGAAATCCTGATGAACTATAGGTTCGATTAAAATAGAAAGAGACAAGGACAAAAGTTCTATTTACAGCAAACTTTTCCTTTTCATGTCTCCAAACTCAGATTTGAGTTTGATCTTCGAATTTTAAAAGTTGATGCAATGCTCAATAGACTATCTCCTCAAAAAATTTAGGGAGAATTTTCATTTTAGTAGAGTGTTGTATACAGTCCGATTATTCTCTGGTGAGTAGCATACTTTTCTTTCCGACTCTTCTCTTGTGAGTAGCAGACTTTTCTTTCTAGCAAACATTATTTCCTTGGTACAATGCTTCACTTCTAAATCTCTTTAAAAAGAGAAGTAAAATCAACAATATGTACATACTTGGGGCATCTGGTATATTTATCCCAGACTACTTACAGGTGTATAGCAATTAGCAAATGTGTTTCAGCCAGCATTGTTGCCGTGCACACCTCAGCATCATCTTCCATCTAGTGAGAAGCCAGATATTGATCCAAAGCTCATCAACATCGGCGATGGATATGAAGGCACTGTGGAAGAGCCGAATCGACCTTCGTTCTGCATCAAGGCCAACATGGGAAAGCTGAACTGTTCCGGCAGTAGCTCCGGCAGAGTCGCTTCTCCATCCAGGTACTGTATTACCTGCCGCATGTTGGGCCTTGCGTTAGGAAGTGGGTGGGAGCACAACAATCCTAGCTTCAATGCAAGGCATGCCTCATCAATATCGTAGTTGCCTTGGAGCTTGATGTCAACCGTTTCAAGAAGTGATTCTCTGTGCCAATTCTGAAGCACCCAATCGACCAACACGAGCTGGTTGCCTTGTGGATCTTCCTTGACAGGCTTTTGCCCACAGGTGACCTCAAGAATGAAGATGCCGAAGGCAAATACATCGGTAAGAGTGGTTGCCTTACCTCTGCGTACGAGCTCTGGAGCCAGATATCCTATTGTGCCAACGACATGTGTGGTCTGTGGGTCAGTGCCATGGTCATACATCCTTGCGAGGCCGAAATCTCCTAGCCTTCCATTCATGTCTTTGTCGAGAAGCACATTGTTTGCCTTGACATCCCTATGGATGACAACTTTATCCCATTCCTCGTGGAGGTAGAGCAAGCCCGATGCGATGTCTTTGATAATCTGGAACCTCTGCCCCAATCTAAAGTGGCCTTGCCCTCTTGACCATACAGGTACTTGTCAAGGCTTCCATTTGCCATGTAGTCATACACAAGGAGGAGTTCACCTTTCCGCCTGCAATACCCAAACAATTGCACAACATTATGGTGTTGAAGATGGCCTATGCTTACCACTTCCGCGATGAATTCTTTTATGCCCTGCTTCGAGTCATATGACACCCTCTTTACAGCAACCTCTAATTTAGATTTCGGAAGCACCCCGGTATACCCTTCCAAACCCACCTACGCCTATCAGGTGATCGTTCTTAAATCCTTTGGTGGCATGAAATAAATCCTTGTAAGCGAATCGGCGTGGACCATACTCAACCTCCCAATCTTCGCGAACCTCCTTATACCTAAGATGTCTCCTCACCAGTAGAACAACTGCAATGCCAATAGCTAATACGAACACAGCAGATGCTACTGGTAGGACAATCTCTAAGAGTTTGGATTGAGGCCCTGGACCAAGATAAGGTAGTTTTGGTAGCTTGGTTGAGTCGATGATTGGAGCAGGACTATTCATGCCAAAGCTCCAACCAAGAACACAGTGATGCCCTGTGCTTAAGCCTGTTGAGGATGAGAAGCCAAGGTATGATTGTTCTGCTAGCACTCTTGAGAGATCATAGGTCTTTGAGAGTAATGGCCTCACAGGTTTTGCCATACCAAGAGGAGCTAAGGTCACATTGATATCTGTAGCATTTCCATCGTAGTCCACCCAAACTTGGATTGGCCCAGATCCAATGAGAGACAGATTTGTGAACATGGCATTCTTATCATCGTAGAAGCCAGCGTAGTAGGACTGCAGAGAGTTGAGGCTGTTGATGTCGATGCCGACATGGTTGTTGTTGATGTCCCCGAACTCATCGTTTTCGATGGTATCGAGCTCGATTGCGAAGAGGTGGTTGCTCAGGCTGCCATTGCTGGTAGCATTGAGAAGGCCCAAGAATGGATTGAGTAAGCGGAGGAGAAATCAGTGCTCGGGGCAATGAAGAAGGCGAAGCCATGGCCCCTATGTCGCCAAATGAGGAGAGGATGCCAAACACAAAGGAGACAGAGAAGGATCGCACCGTGCCACTGGGAGACTGGCGGAAGCGCACCGAGCTGGGTGAAATGCGTGACCTTTGATCCTGAACGTCTCATTGGTCAGCTCGACGAGGCCAGACGACGTGATTCTGGCTGCGCCGTCTAGGGTGAGGTTGCTGCCGGTGAAGCCGGTGTAGACGAACTGTTCATGGTCACTACTGGTACTGAAGGCTGAAAGGTTAAGCCTAAAGCCTACGGTTAGGAGCAGGAGGATGGACAAAATAAGCTTCATGCTAGTACTAACCATGGCTGTGTGGACTTGTCTTGTGCAGAGCATGCAATGTGCTGATTTATAGGTTGCAGGACATTCACTTCCTGCAAGACTACGACCTGCAGGAACATCTCCAGGTCACGGAGGAAAATTCCTGGATTTTTTTTTTCTTTTCTCAAAAACAATCCTGGTTTTGGGTCAAGATGTGGAACCAGTTGGCAGTATGCTTGAGTTGGCCTCCATCATGCATGCAAGAAGTTTAACAACACGTCCACATCATTTTAGTTGGCATGACTTTAATTAGTTTTTTAGCTTAGACTTATAAATAGCTAGCCACACTCTTTCATTTGTGATCTATCATCTTATTAAAGCAGAGTCAAAAGAAATCATCACGTTCGCTCTTGAGGGATATAAATTATCATGTTAATTTGTGAAACAAGAGAAAGATCTGTATTGTTGATCGTGGTAGATCCAGATTATGACGGTTTAGATTAAATTCTCACGTTAATTCAATTTGTGAATCAAGAGAAAGATCTACACTATTGATCATGGTGGGTTCAGATTATAACCGTCTAAATTAAATTCTCATGTTAATTCAGTTGAACACTTCAATTTATCCATTCCACCTAGAGTAAGCAGCGTATATAGCCGTCTAATAAAAAGCAATGTCCGAGATTCAGAGTGGAGAGAAACTAATACTTTCTTTCTTTCTTTTCTTTGCTCACCAACTTTTTATCTTTGCTCACCAACTTCTTAGCCGCCTTGAACCGTACTTTTTGTTTCTGTCTTTGATTGGGTAGCCATATTGGTCCATGGTGGACCGACCGTGACACCGTCTGATTCGAAAACACTGGAGAATCCTGATACCTAGTAGTTTTATGTCAAGCCGGTGGCTCGACTAAGAACAGGAACTTTAGTTAGAAGTAAGCAATTGTCATTTAATGTAGAACTAGTAAAGTGCACATGTATTGCTACGAAATATCTCATGAATGTAATAGTTTATCAATTAAAGTAGATATAATATATCTCAATTCGTCCCGTCCAGATCCGGCCGATGGAAGCGGTGACAGGGAAGGGGACGGAGGCGCGTGCGGAGCAGAGCAGAAAAGCGGGGGTGGAGCAGAGGGCGCAAAGAAGGAGGAAGCGCAGGCGGCAAAGGTGATGCTGGGAGAGGAGGAGTAGGGAGCGCACGTTGTGAGAAGATAGTTTGTTGATAACGTAGCCCACATTTCAGTACAGAGAGACAACAGTGGGAGACTGACGAGGACAGACGACCGCCAAATCTAATTTTTAAGTATGAAAGATTGGACTGAAAGAGACAGGTATTATATTACTCTGAAGAGATTGCGTTGAATTTAAGGAACCTGAATGTTCAGGTTAGATTTTTTAGATAATGGAAATACAACTCCCGGTCGTTGCACCAATTAGGGATGCACACAGCCATTACACCACCATCAGCTAAAAGCTTAAAACAAAAAATGGCCAAAAGTCAAGAATGACAAACAATTTATCATGCAAAGGCTGAAAGGTTAAGACTAGAACCTACGGTTAGGAGCAGGAGGATGGGCAAAATAAGCTTCATGCTAGTACTAACCATGGCTGTGTGGACTTGTGTTGTGCAGAGCATGCAATGTGCTGATTTATAGGTTGCAGGACATTCACTTCCTGCAAGACTACGACCTAGTCTGCAGGAACATCTCCAGGTCACGGAGGAAAATTCCTGGATTTTTTTTTTCTTTTCTCACAAAAAAAATCCTGGATTTCGGGTCAAGATGTGAATTGTGGAACCAGTTGGCAGTATGCTTGAGTTGGCCTCCAGGACGCCTGCATGCAAGAAGTTTAACAACACATCCACATCATTTTAGTCGGCATGACTTTAATTAGTTTTTTAGCTTAGCCTTATAAATAGCTAGCCAAAGCACTTTCATTTGCGATCTATCATCATCTTATTAAAACAGAGTCAAAAGAAACCACCACGTCGCTCTCGAGGGATATGAATTATCACGTTAATTTGTGAAACAAGAGAAAGATCTGCATCGTTGATCGTAGTGAGTTCAGATTATAACGATCTAGATTAAATTCTCATGCTAATTCAATTTATAAAATAAAAGAAAAGTCTACAATGTTGATTGTGATGGATCCAAATTATAACTATCTAGATTAAATTCTCACGTTAATTCAGTTGAACACTTAAATTTATCCATTCCACCTAAAGTAAGCAGCGTATAGAGCCGTCTAATAAAAAGCAATGTCCGAGATTCTTTCTTTCTTTTTTCCTTTGCTCACCAACTTTTTATCTTTGCTCACCAACTTTTTAGCCGCCTTGATCGGGTAGCCATATTGGTCCATGGTGGACCAACTGTGACAGCTTCTGATTCAACAACAGTGGAGAATCTGATACCTAGTAGTTTTATGTAAGCCGGTGGCTGGACTAAGAACGGGAACTTGAGCTAGAAGTAAGCAATTGTCATTTAATGTAGAACTAGTTAATTACACATGTATTGCTACGAAATATCTCATGAATATAATAGTTTATCAATTAAAGTAGATATAATATATCTCAATTCGTCAAGGCGCGCAGAGCAGAAGAGCAGCGGCGGAGAGAAGAAAGTAAGACCCATCCAGATCAGACCGATGGAAGCGGTGACAGGGGAGGGGACGGAGGCGCGCACGGAGCAGAGCAGAAGAGCGGAGGTGGAGACGAGGGCGCAAAGGAGGAGAAAGCGCAGGTGGCGTTGAAGGTGATGCTGGGAGAGGAGGAGTAGGAAGCGTACAATGCAAAGAGATAGTTTGCTGATAATGTGGCCCACATTTTATTAGAGAAAGACAAGGGTGAGAGACTGACAAGAACAGACGACCACCAAATCTAATTTTTTAAGTTGTAGAGATTGGACTGCAAGAGACAGGTATTATATTACTCCGAAGAGATTGCGTTGAATTTAAGGAACCTGAATGTTCAGGCTAGATGTCATACGTGTACTGAGTGTGACCAAATTAAGTCGTGACAAAGTCCTTGACAGGGATACGGATTGTTTGAACCGAGCAATGTAATCCTGCTTTGATGCTTGGATGTGATCTTCTCTGGTCTGGTTTGGACGGAATTACCCATAAGGCCTACTAGTTGAAAATGAAGTTTACATAAGGCAGAGGAATCTAAAGATGGAAGCTAATCAAAGAGCTTCTAGTTGATCTTTGGCTTTTCATTAAATTACATGGAACCTTGCATGTCCTTGTTATATATACATGCTGTAAAAATAGCTTGGTAAATCTAGGATGTTTGCACAATAAATGCAGTGTTCTTTTGCCAACCGGTGGCTAACTGTTTTTTTTTTTTAATTTTGCAGTGATATCGGTCGTTTTGATACGAATTCCAAATCAAAATCGGTTATTGGATTTGGATACAAATTCCAAGAAAAAAGAATTGAATTTCGGAATAAAAAATAAAATAAAATTTGCAATTTGATTTTCATACGAATTCCAAAATAAAATCCCAAAATTACTAAAATTCAGAATAAATTAAATAAATTTAGCAATTTAATTTGTATACGAACTCCAATAAAAATAACTAAAAATGATAAATAAAAATAAAAGTTATAACGAGTATAGCACGAATGATATCCAAGGAGACACACAAAAAAAAAACAACCACGTTCGCTCTAAGGTCATGTCTCTTATCTTATTAAAGCAAAGTCAAAAGAAGCTACCATATTCGCTCTTAAGGGTTAGAAATTCTCATGTTAATCGGTGAAAAAAAGAGAAAAATTTGCACCGTCAATCATGGTAGGTTTAGATTATAGCGCTCTAGATTAGGGCTAGAAATTCCTACACTAATCGGTGAAAAAAACATGCAGCTAATCTGCAGGAACATCTCCAGGTCACAGAGAAAAATATGATGCTGGGAGAGGAGGAGTAGGGAGCGCACGTTGTGAGGAGACAGTTTACTGATAACGTGGCCCACATTTCAGTAGAGAGAGACAAGGGTGGGAGACTGACGAGGACAGATGACCACCAAATCTAATTTTTAAGTAGTAGAGATTGGACTGAAAGAGACAGGTAGTATATTACTCTGAAGAGATTGCGTTGAATTTAAGGAACCTGAATGTTTAGGCTAGATTTTTTAGATAATGGAAGTACAACTCCCGGTCGCTGCACCAATTAGGGATGCACACAACCATTATACCACCATCAGCTAAAAGATTAAAACAAAAAATAGCCAAAAGCCAACAATGACAAACAAATTGTCATGCAAAGGTTAGCCTAAAAAAACCACCTAGCCTCGCCTCCGAGACCAACCAGGAGATCGTCCACATGTAAACAGCAGCTGCGCAATAAAGAGGTGATGATGAGCCAGTCTCCGTAGCGACATCTCCAAGAAGAGATATGACTCACGTCATCGTCGCCGGATCCAACCAACGAAGGTCAGATCAGGAGTTTTCACTCTGGAGCTTAGGTACCGGTTATCCAAAGCAACGCCTTCAAGAAGGTAACGCTGCTCAGGTCGACGTCGTTGCTGGATCCAACTAGCGAATGCCAGATTAAGAGTTTTCACCTTGGATCGAAGGTACCAACGCTCCAAGACCACGCCACAGTACTACCTCGTCGCTGGATCCAACCAATGAAGGTCAGATCGCCAAGACGACGTCCGCAACATCCCCAACGGCCAACCGCCACCAGCACCAAACCTCAGCCCACTCGTCGGCCGGTTAACAACTGTCCACCGGGGAGAAGTCGAGCGCCGCACAAGCCGTCACGATCTCTACCAAATGTGTCAAATCTGGATCTGCACCGCGCCACCTCGACGAAGCCATGCCGCCGAAAGAAGCCGGCGGAGAGGGGCCTAAGATCGCCATGCCCGAAGACGAGCTGGCGGAGAAGGACCCCTAATCCAACCCCGATGAAAATCCACACCGTTGGAAATCGAAGGACAAACGTCGGGCGTCAAGTGATGCAGATCAGGCATCACTACCAAAAAGAAGCCTCGCCGCCGCCGCTGGCCGGCCGGTGGCCACCAACGGTGGCGGCGAGGAGGAATGTTCAGGCTAGATGTCATGTGTTCTGAGTGTGACCAAATTAAGTCATGACAAAGTCCTTGACAGGGATACGGATTGTTTGAACCGTGCAATGTAATCCTGCTTTGATGCTTGGATGTGATCTTCTCTGGTCAGGTTCGAACGGAATTACCCATAGGGCCCGCTAGTTGAAAATGAAGTTTACATAAGGCAGATGAATCTAAAGATGGAAGCTAATCAAAGAGCTCCTTCTCCTTCGGTCCCACTGAGTGAATTCTAGTTGATCTTTGGTTTTTCATTAAATTACATGGAACCTTGCATGTCCTTGTTATATGTACATGGGAAATTGATAGGAGCCGTGCGTTTGATGTGGGGTGAGCGGATCATATGCTACCGCTCAACTCACAATGTGAATGGACTTCCCGGCTTCATGTCCACAGCATCACATGTCACAACTAACACCACGCAATCTAGCCAGGCATACAAACATATCAGACGCTTCAAGAGAAAGACCCACTCATCCATCCAGACATACAAACATACACATTCAATTCCCATCTACCCTCCCCACCTACACTGCCCAAACCAGTAGCTACTTTTTAATGCGATTCTGTCGGACCTCCCGGCGTATAATACCCGAAGACCCTATGTGTATTCTATGCTAGTCCTTAGATCAATAGTTAGCACATATATTCACAACATTTGGTATTCACAACCATACATACACATATACAAGGTAAAGCAAAATAGTACTTATCTTAAGCGATTACATTATTTACATTACAAAGGCCAACGGGCCAAATAAGACTTAAGTACCAGAAGTAACAGAGTAACCGAAATAGCAGCGAAGATTAAAAGTGGCGAAAGTAAACAAATTTCAGCGGTGCGTCTATCCATACCTAAAGGCAATTGACAAGAAACAAATCTTAGATAGTCTCATCACCGAACCATCCAGTTCCGGATGCGAAAGGTTAAGACTAAAGCCTACGGTTAGGAGCGGGAGGGTGGACAAAATAAGCTTCATGCTAGTACTAACCATGGCTGTGTCGACTTTTGTTGTGCAGAGCATGCAATGTGCTGATTTATAGGTTGCAGGACATTCACTTCCTGCAAGAGTATGACCTAGTCTGCAGGAACATCTCCAGGTCACGGAGGAAAATTCATGGATTTTTCTTTTCTTTTCTCAAAAACAAATCCTGTATTTCGGGTCAAGATGTGGAACCAGTTGGCAGTATGCTTGAGTTGGCCTCCATGACTCCTGCATGAAAGAAGTTTAACAACACATCCACATCATTTTAGTCGGCATGACTTTAGTTAGTTTTTTAGCTTAATTTGCCTTATAAATAGCTAGCCAATGCACTTTCATTTGCGGTCTATCATCTTATTAAACCAGAGTTAAAAGAAGCTACCACATTCACTTTTAAGGAATAGAAATTATCACGTTAATTTGTAAAATAAGATAAATATTTACACAGTCGATCGTGGTGGGTTCAGATTATAACGGTCTAGATTAAAAGAAGGGATCCATTTGAAGTACAATAAAACTGAAATTCAGAATAAAAATAAAATAAAATCAGCAATTTGATTTTTATACGAATTCCTAAATAAAAGAGTCAATATCAAGTACAATAAAACTCAAATTCGGAATAAAAATAAAATAAAATTAGTAATTTGATTTCCATATGAATTTCTAAGTAGAATCTCTAAATAATTATAATTCAAAATAAAAATAAACAAAAACGGAAATTAGATTTGTATACGAAATCCAACAAAAAACTGAAATTCGGAATAAAATAAAATAAAATTAGCAATTTCATTTCGATACGAATTCCAAATTAAAATCCCAAAATAAATTTAATTCGACATAAAAAATAAAGAAATATTAGCGATTGGATTTGGATATAATTTTTTTAAAAAAAAATTGAAATTCGGAATAAAAAATAAAAAAAATTACAACTCAATACAACCTCTTTGTATTGTTACGTGAATCGTCTGTGAAGATCTTATCCGTTGTAAGTCTGTATTTAGGTGGCATGTCACCATCGAACATTCACTCTTCCCTCGGTCACTCAGTCACAATGATAAGGACTTCAATGTAAACATTAGTATGACATCAAGCAACTGGATACAACCTCTTTTAGTACTGTTCTTGTATTAATGAATGGATTATTGCCTTGCACAATGGGCCGCTTCAGGACTCCGCTCCGCTCGGGCCCTAAGCCTCCGGCGACGGGCCTCCGCTACGCTCCGTCCAGGAGCTGGCCTAGTTGATGTATAGAATTTGGATCACAAATCAACAGAGATCAGTCTTGTCGCTAGTCAGCACAAGGAGTCTCTCCGGTGTGATTTTGGCGGTGCCGTCGAGGGTGAGGTCTGTGCTGGTGAAGCCATGGTACAGAAATTGGTCTTGACCAGCACAAAAGGATACAAGGTTAAAGCTAAGGGAGAGTGCAAGGAGCACAAGGAAGGGGAAATGCTCCATGTCAGGTACAGCAATTCAACAAAGATGCGAGAACATGTAGTGTTTTGTAGGCCTTGCACGGTGGTTTGCGTTTGCACGCAACCAGTATAATGCTGCTTTTATCTATTTTGCACGGTGCTTCCAGGCCTCCACCCCGCTGGACATCCATGTCAAGGTCTCATATCCAGTTTTCCACAAGCTTCATATCCAGTAGTTAATGTCAAGAATGAGATTAGTTTCTTCGAGATCAGATTTTTCTCAAAAAAAAAAAAACAAAACCCTCCCAAAGTTGATTTCACGATTTTTTTAAAAAATAGTTCTAATATGTTAACTCTTAAGTATTGTTTCTTTGTTAGAGTTAACTCTGATAGTATCCCAAATCAATTCACGTATGATCCAATCTAACCCCTCTACTCTAGAGCACACTTACGAAGAGGTTCATATGGTATGTAATATCTATAGTTAAAAACTTAAAAAAAAAAACTAGCTAGCGGGATTGCCCGCGCAGGTGCGTGGTAATATTTACACTACTACAGAAAACGTCGTCACAGACGGTTCAGAACCATCATCACAGACGGTTCGGAACCATCTGTGTTTTTGTACGTCTGTGATAAGTCACAACACAAACAGTTGGTAGAAGGAGCCGTCTGTGATGAGGCACTATCACAGACGGTTGATACTTCACAGACGGTTGGTAATAAGAACCGTCTGTGATGAGGCACTATCACAGACGGTTCCAAAGGGGACCGTCTGTATAAGTTCAACACATACGGCGCACTATTTAACGTTTCTAGTGTTGGAAGAGAGACGAGCATCGGAGAAAACGATTTTGCATAATTCAAAAGAATAGTGGGGTAAGAATTAGATACTAGGATGGGTAAGAAACAAAGGAATTATATTACTAACATTTTTGCCAAACTTTTGATAGTTAGAAAAATATTCTAACTCAAAATCCTAATAACATCCATTGCTACGGCTTTAACCTACAGTCAGTATGGCTCTGATACCAACGCTGTGGGGACCCCCGAGATCGGATCCATATCAAGCTAAGTGATTACGCCGTAAACGCAACACTTAACGTGAGACGAACACGATTCCGAGTGACCCGGATATGTGTCACATGCTAGCTCCCAAGGATCAGTAGCTAACATGCACATATCCTAGTACACAACATTGCAATCACATCCATACACAATGTACAAGAATAATAGAAACTTCGATACATTTTCAACATAGAACCTTTCGGTCCCAATTTACATAAGAGGGCCAATCGGCCAAATCAAAATAACAATAATACAAATAAATTGCAGCGGAAGATAAACTTAAATAAAGAGGGAATAACCGAGTTGGCATGCCCACAATCCCACAAGCAACCAACTGGAGTTAAAGCCGTTGCGCCCGCCGTCCTTACCTGATCAAATAGACACTTTTCAAGTACAAAGTTGTACTCGCGAGACTTTTCAAGAAAAATAAGGATGCAAGTAAGTATCAACGGAAGGCCACTACACTAGTCAATTTTTCAGCATAAAGCATTTTGCATATGAATAAAAGATTCTAACCTGCCATTTGTAAAACATTTATAAGATATTTTATAGCAGTAAGTAATGATCATCAATGGTATAATCTCCAAATATAAACGACGCACGAACATCCCATTCGTGGCACCAATCATTCCTCAACAAAATAACGCGCGAACAACGCGTTCATGATAACATCTCAGCTCTGAACAAACTAACATAAAGACAAAACATTACCAACCATAACCCAAACTTAATTTCCCAAAAGCTAACTGTGCCTGCTTTCCCACAAGTGTTGTCCATAACCTCGGACGAGGTTATTCGAATAGATTTAGTTACTCTGCAGAGGTGTACAGCTTTACCCACATGATATGCATTCCTCTTAATGTCGGCCAACGCACTCTTCCATAGGAGTGTGACTGAGGTAGCATAACGAGGCCGTTACAATGTCATGTCCTAACTATCAAACCACCCGATGAATGTAATCCCATGGCGGTATCGTTTGGCCGCCTAGAACCACAGGTGAACCTCGTTGCGTAAGTAAGTCCCTATCCAACAAGAGACCCTTAAGGGCAATCAAGAGAACAACAAACATGCCCCCGCGAGATTGACAAAAGAACAATTACATACATAACAATAACAATTGTCAACCACATTGTGTTTTGATAGCTAACACACAACAAATTATTAAGCCAAGCCTTCGCCATTATCCCAGCGTGTGGTTGCACGTAAGACTTGGTTCATCACACCACGCACCGGTCCTTAAACACTCGAGACGGGCTACACAATTCCATAACAACAAGCAACAATAGTAATTCATCATCAACCTACACCCGTCCAAGTTAAGAACATAAAACACATGCCCAACCTGTCCGCAAACCCCAGATGCGAAGATCTGGATATAGTCCTCAAGTTCAACATAATCCAATCCATAAAATCCTCAAATTTCATTAAGATTCAATTCGATCCACCGGCCGATGGACTAGCTCCATCAACCGCTGTCGACTACAACTACTATTATGGCTAAGCATCGTTCTACAAACTAGCAAACAACCCATATAACATATATCCTTAATCATTCAAGGTAAAAAGGGTAATCAACATTCAAAGGAGGGCTAATGTAGCAATTAGGAGATTAACTACTTCTACCCATAAACATATATTTCAAAACAAAGATGCAATTGCGAATAATAAAACTCACACAAAACTTTAAAACCATCGAGCAATATGATCAAGAGGAGGGTGCTCGCACCTTTGCTGGTATCACAAGTTCATTCTCAGGTTATACTCATAATAATCTCACGAATATATCGTTATCGTCGAAAAACCTAATGAAAACGATATTGCAATAAATATCAAGTAAAGCCGTAAATACAACATGCTCAAAAATGTATGAAATTTATACAGTAGGTAGGTTATGATTTTAAATGAATTTAGGTGAAAGGTTCATCCCATTTGGATTTAGTATGTGAAAGTTATGGCGGTTTGAATTTTCAGATTTTAATATGTCTTTATTCATGTAATTTAATTATGAGATGAAAATTTGTAGAGCAGTGGTGCGTACAAAGATTACATGGATAAATAGGCAATATTATTACAAGTTCAAAACAGTTGAGTTTGCTTCCATTGGAGTTTTCATGATTTAGTTATTGATTTCTAAAGTTATCAGCATTATTAGTGTAAAAATAATGCCCTTTATGACCATTTTCCTCAAACTATAGTTTCTGTGACAGAGGTAAGTTTGAAACCACTTTTATAATTAAGTTCATTTGAAATATAAATTATCAAAACTGATTTCACTATTTTTGGAGTTTCCAAGAATTACTTATGAATTTTTAAAGTTATCAGCCTTTTTCTTTTGTAAAAATAATAGTGTTAATAGCTCATTCTCCAAAATAATGCTTTCTGCTATAGAGACAAGGTTGAAACAAATTTTAACATAAAGTTTATTAAAAATAAAAATTACCAGAAGTGGTTTCATTCAATTTGGAGTTGATTTGAATTAGATATGGATTTTTGAAGTTAATACAATTTCCATTGTGCAAATAAATGGATTTCAGGTTTTATAAATCATATATTACCTTTTTTTTTACCGGGGCTGAGCTAGCCCTAGTCACTGACAAGCGGGGCCTATTGAACAGTGCCTATTTTTAATTACTTCCGATTTAATTTACATACGTGGGGCCCAAAGGTCATGGCACGGTCCACTAATAATGCATGGACTACAAGTCCATACATTCGATCCAGGTCCACGGACCAGCTCATCGGCGCATAAATCTTTCGGGCCCACTTGTCAAAGAGACAACCGACAACTAAGTATTGACTAAAGAATGTTTTGCCGACGGTGATCTTTGCTTTAAATGCTAATCAAAGTAATTAAACCCTAATGAGCTCACATCTGATGCGGTCGGAAATTCGACAACAGAGGAGAAGCGGCCGTGAGCTTTGCGGCGGCTCGCCGCGCGGTGACCTACTGAGCGCATGAAACAAGGGTATAGATGGGTTGCTAATAGTCTTCCGGTCCAACCGGTGGCCGGAGTTTGGCCGGAGAAGGGCTGTAGCGGCGGCGCGACAAAGGGTTGCGGCGGCGCAAATACGGTAAAAGTGGCAACGACGCCTCGGTGGATATTTGAGCAAACCAAACAAGGCTTAAGCTACTAGGGGGTTCCTTGAGGCTTACCAAAGTGGTAAAAGGGGCCGAAGAAGCTCGGGTAGAATCCAACGTCAACAATGGTGATGGCGGCGGCACTGGTTCATGGGGAGGAGTCTTCCTAAGCAAAAAGGAGGACAAAGGATGGTCGAGATAGTTAAGAAATGTCACAGAGATGGTGTCATCTCAAGAAATTAGAGAATGGCTTACCGGTTTTGACAAAAATGGTGAACAGTAGCTCGGCCGAAAAGGGGAGAAATTCAAATTCACCAGGTCCTGTGAAAGCATGTCGGAATTGCTTGAGGGGAAAACAAGGTCACGCTTTAAGACATGGTATGACGCACTAAACCGAGAAGGAAACTTACCGGAGAAGGGAAAAAGGATTGGGGGTGGCATTCGATGCACGTCCTGGAGCCGAAGGGAACACGCTCCAGACTTAGAACCTATAAGCAACAACAAGAGATCCAGTGAGCTAAAATGGAGAAGGTATGCAAGGAGAAAGCTAGGGGATTTCATGGTTTCGAGCCTACTCGAGAGGAGGTGAAGAGCTCGCCTCCTTTCCCTCGGCCACCGAGAGGGAAAGTGAGGAACCGAGAGAGGGAGAGGGCGAGTTAAAGCGCGGCAACGGTCGGACAACAGTACTGAGCCCAAGTTGAAAACAGAATTGACCAGAAAATAGAGAGTTTGACCGAGGCTTTAAATATAGAAATAAATTTCTAAAAATTCTGAAATTAAACAGAGGTGTTCCTGGGATGACCTAGTACTCAAATAAAGTATTAAACCTCATTGTTCAAGATTCATTTGGTATACTTTAAATTCAAAATTAGAAAAGGTCTTTGAATTGTGCTCGAATTTTCTGAGTGTTGAATTTTGTTCCAAAAATTTGGGAAAAATTATATTTATTCATGATAATTATTATAGTATTTGAATAAATTTTT
Source organism: Ampelocalamus luodianensis (assembly GCA_036346255.1). Lineage (NCBI taxonomy): Eukaryota > Viridiplantae > Streptophyta > Magnoliopsida > Poales > Poaceae > Ampelocalamus > Ampelocalamus luodianensis. Next base: position 260,232 of record JAYEVH010000300.1, on the reverse strand, counting down.
TCTAGATGGTGATCATATGTTTTTGTTCCTGATTTCTTTTGGAGTTTATATTCGAAGTGTTTGTTTAAAATTTTGTTTGATCATTTCCAAGTATAAAATATTATGCAAATGTTTCAAAAACACTATGCATATTAAGGATATGCAAACTAATGACCATTCATTAAGTTGGGGATGTTACAAACCTCTCCCCCTTACAAAAGATCTCGTCCCCGAGATCTGGGTAGGTCGGAAATGGAAAAAGAAGATACAATATCTGTTGTCTTGATTTCCTTCAAAGATAGTGCTAAGATATCTTTTAATGGTAGAACTAAGATATCACCATAGGGTTACAAGGAATGGATATTACATTTTCCTTTCCAATGCTTTGTTTAACCTTTCCTTTCTTGATTCGAAGACACTTCATGTAGAAGGAAAAAGTTCTGGATACTCGGTTCGCATTTTGTCTTCACGCTCCCATGTTGCTTCATCTTCGGTATGGTTGCTCCACTGAACCTTCAAGAACTTGATGTTGCGATTCCTTGTCTTGCGCTCCATTTCTTCAAGAATGCGAATCGGGTGCTCCCGATAAGAGAGGCCAGGTTGCAAATCAAGGCCTTCCAAGTTGGTTGCTTCGGTAGGGACGCGAAGACACTTCTTCAGCTGAGATACATGGAATACATTGTGTACATCTGAAAGTGATGGTGGTAGCTCCAACTGATAAGCCACCGAACCTCGCTTCGCTAGAATTCGGAAAGGACCGATGTAGCGAGGTGCCAACTTGCCTTTTACTTGAAAGCGTTGCATTCCTTTCATTGGGGATACTTTAAGGTAAACATGATCGTCCACCTCAAAGCTCAAATCACGACGACGACGGTCGGCATAAGACTTTTGACGAGATTGAGCCGTCCGTAGTCTCTCCCTGATCATACGAACTTGCTCTTCGGCTTCATTTATCATGTCCGGTCCAAAGAATTATCTCTCACAAGACTCGGACCAGTTGAGAGGTGTCCTACACCTTCTCCCATAAAGCACTTCAAAAGGTGACATTTGGAGGCTTGCTTGAAAGCTATTGTTATAAGAGAATTCCGCGAACGGCAAGTATTTATCCCATTTCTTGTCATAGGACAACACACAAGCTCTCAACATATCCTCCAAAATTTGATTCACCCTCTCGGTTTGACCTCCAGTTTGTGGGTGGTAAGCAGTGCTAAAGGATAGTTGAGTTCACATTGCTTCATAGAGGCAATTCCAGAAATGCGAGGTGAATTGAGTGCCTCGATCTGAAACAATTATCTTAGGATCACCATGGAGGCATACAATTCTGGAGATGTACAACTCCGCCAATTGATTTCCTGAATAAGTGGTCTTGACGGGGAGAAAATGAGCAACTTTTGACAAACGGTCGACAATTACCCAAATAGAGTCATATCCTTGCTGAGTCTTTGGAAGTCCAGTGATGAAATCCATCCCAATTTCATCCCATTTCCATTCGGGAACAGGGAGGGGTTGAAGCATACCCGCTGCCCGTTGGTGCTCGGCCTTCACCCGTTGACATACATCACACTCGGCAACAAAGCGTGCAATCTCCCGCTTCATCCGAGTCCACCATGTGGGGACCCCAGTAATTATCTCCATAAGACCGAGATTAGACAAGGTCTTAGGGACATAATTACGGGTCTCCGGTAAATGAATTCCAATTTAACTCTATCCAAGTGAGAGGCTTAGCCGAATACTAGAGCCTCAACGATCATGCGCGCTGCTCCTTTGCGAGTGCTACATGATTGTCGATTCTCTTTCGATTCGAAGCACTACACTTAGTGAGTTAAATGGGGATTCATTAACAACGAGTATGACTTATATTGGCTCCCAAGATCAACGACCAATATACTCATACCCTCATCCAACGTTGGTTACATCCATACAACGCATACAACAAGAGATAAAAAGACACACTGCATAATAGTCAAAGTCTACAGCTTATTACATACGGCCAACCGGCCAAATTTAAAGTAAAGTATCAAGTAGCAGCGGAAGCAAGTAAAATAAGCAAAAGACCAGTAGTGGTATGCCCATCACCCATTGGCAACCGACTGGGGGTTAAATGATAGCACACTACTCGATAGAGTCACCCAAGTCAATACTAACAAGATCGTCAGACTCATAATCTTCCTCACCTGAAAAGGCCAGCAAACATCTGGCTGAGTACAAGTGTACTCGCAAGTCTTACACAAATAAAATTAGTTATGCATAAGGGTCATTCAAAGGATGGCTCATATTGGTTTAGTTTTGCGAACGAGACGCAAAAATTAACATCCTACACATACTAGTTTCTCCTGTGCCCATTTTAAAATCAGATTTGAAGTAGAAGTAAAGCATATGAGTAAGTAATGAACTGAGTAACAAATAAAGCATACAAATGGCAAAGTGGCTTCCCACTTTGATACTACACAAACATGAACATCCCATTCATGATAATTACCAAGTTCACCCACAATTTTAAATCCAAGTCTAACAATAAGCAGCCACAAATTTCAAGCGGTCGTCCATAACCGTGGACACGGCTATTCGAATAGATTTATACCTGCAGGTGTACTACTTTACCCACACGACTTGATTAGCCCGTAAGCCTCCGGATGCCTCCGAATGTAGCATACTTCCTATGGTATGCGGTACGGTAAATCAAGATATGGTCGTTTTAGCAAGACGATTCCATTGGCTAAGTCCCCAACCCGTGGCTCCTAGGAAACACAAGACGTTAACATCTCCATCCTATCGCCCAAAAGGAACATGGGATTTCACGGTCCCATGCCCTTACAATTTCACCACCGTGGGACTCAACACAACAGAACCTTCCCCCTACTTAACCATACGGCACCCATATACCGCGTGTGATAGCACGAGTGTTGCTTGAACAAAGAGTACCCAAAGTTTGGTCCTTAATTGTCCGCACAAGTCCTTCCACTTACCCAATGCTCGTGCACAAAGCACCATCACTAACCAACACTTGTCCAGACCAAAAAGCTCATTTAAAATGACAAAATTTATCTCATAAAACAGATACAAGGATCTGAAATAAAAGTATACAATGAGAGTTATGTTTATCCCATAATTGTCGGGCTATTCCCGGCAATCGATCTACCGGATCTAGACTTGCATGGCTAAGCAACTCGAACAACAGTAATTCAAACATCCTATCATAATTATTTCAGTACTGGGGTAATTCATGGACAGCCACAATGACAAGATAATAGGATGTGTCTAACTATCCATCACAAAAATAGCGACATTATAAAATAGAATGCAAGCAATTATCATTGCATCTACCCTAGCAAAACTGGGATCAAATATGATGCAAAAAGAAAGTTCAAAGGATGCTTGCCTTGCTGGTAAAGTAATTGCTCACTCTCGGTCGCGTAGGAGTCGATATCAATAAGCTCGGAATCTATATACGGACAACACCGAATAAACATCGAGAAATACCTCAAAATGCAAAATGCTCAAAAATGCATGGTTTTTCTACAGTAGCTAAGCTATGATTTTAGATTAATTTAGGCGAAAGAATTATTTCATTTGGAGTTAATATGTGAAAGTTATAGCAATTTGAAAATCAGTTTTTCAGAAAATGCTGAAAATAAATGCTCTGTTACTGTTCACCCGAATTTAATTATTTTGTGAAAAATTGCAGAATTCTAGTGGAGATAAAAACTATAAGGTTAAATATAGAATAATATTTTATGGACAACCCAATTGGATTTTTCCCATTTGGAGTTCATATGAATTTTCTAAGAATTTTCAAAGTTAATTCAATTTCTAGCGTAAAAATAATTCTTTTCTGCATTTTAAATTGGGATTAAATCCTTTTTATACACGGGCTGACCTAGCCTCTGTCAATGAAAGATAGGGCCCTTGTATTTTATTTTATTTTCCATTTATTTCCTAAAGGAAAACACCTACCGACAATTTAATCTTCTCATACTCATACTTAACCGATTCTCCGGTGTTGAATCCAATCACATAAATAATACTCTCCGATCATATTCTCAGATCTTGATCTAAATCCTACACTAACCTCCACTAAGGAATTATCAAGGTAGTCAATCCACCGACTTATGTGCATATGTCCATGACTAACTCCATCAATTATTCTCCGATATACTCTTTAAACTAATACTAACTATCTAGCCCTACTAGTCTTGCCTCAGCAAATCACATTCGTATACACCAAAATTTCCACCGATCGAGGTTTATTTAGCCAACCGATACATAATGAGCTTAACAATTTTAATAACACATCCCACATCTAATAGTTTACTAATAAATCAACGTACATCCATTTCACCGGACTAGTCGTGTACGACAACTACTAATCCAATCACATATATGCGCCTCTACGATCAACTAATAATCATTTATCCACTAACTCAAATGAGGTACAAATCTATCAACTCGGCACATAGGACTTATCTACTAATCACATAGCAATCCAAATATTTATCCGAAATCAAATAATCCATTCCTACCATCTCCAAATTCTAACACAAATGACTCACACAATAATGCTAAAATCATCCGATCCATTTGCTCAAGATTAAATAAATCCCCGATTCCATCTCCATATCTCAGTACATATCATCACAAAGCTATCCATCAAGTAATAGATTGTAAAATTCTTATGCGTACTAACTCCAAAAATTACTAATCCAATGTGAGAAGAAACCTCCAATTAATTTATCCTCCAAAGATTACCACAAATTTTCCATGTCTCTCAAAATAATATTATCCGATTAACAATCCAATAATATACTTAATCCGACATTCATCGAGCAACACTACACAAATTCACTACAACAATCTAAACATTCGCATCCACAAAATTTTATCACATGATCCCGCCTACGCACAAAATAAGTTCTAACCGGAGAGTTACACCAGTCTTAACCTACCAAAACAACTTTACACCTAAACATGCATAAATAGATGTCATTCTTATGACTAATATGGAACATGCACGATTAAATATCGTCAACGTGATTTAACACAAAAGATTTTTACCGCGGCACTAGACGTGTGAAATATCACCGGACGTCGTCTCAGATCCGCGTCCGGCGTAGTCGTCGCCGCCTTGTCTGCATCCATGTCTCGCCGTCCTCCGTGCCTCAGCGGGTCGTACCACCGTCGCATGCATGCATTGCAGCACTGTTAGATATTAATTTTGTTGCATGTGGTGTGGTCGTGTGCAAGGGCTTGATGCATGTGTCTAGATAAGTTTGCATGGCACTCCCCTTCCAGTTATCTAGCTGCATATGCATGTATTTGTGTTAGTGGAGCACTTGTGGAGGCATGCAGGCAAGGCGTGATTTGTATGCATGTCTTTGACAAAAACAAGTAGAGAGAGAGGAAAACCAGTGAGTGCTTTTTTTCCAATTGTGCGTGTGAGTGTCTCTTCGTGAGAAAACCAACTAGGGAGAGAGATAATGGTATGTGATTTCCTAGCATGTAGACACAGTGGAAATGTGGGTGTGTGAAGCACATCAAGAAAAAGGAGTTCAGTTATTCAAATCCAACATGCTCTCCCTCGGTGCCACGCCGTGTCGCTGCTGCCGCTCGCATGGCTGCCGTCGCTCTCCGCGTCGGTGCCATCGCCCTCGGCCACGGAGCCGCCGCTCGAATGCATGCACCTCAATGCCGTCGAGCCCGGCCGCGTGCATGCATAGCCCGGCTGCATGCCTGCAGCGCCCCAATGCCTCGGCTCGCCTCGACATGCGCCGCCTGGGCTGGGCCGCGCCACTGCAACGCCTCGTCTCCCTGCTCGGATGGGCGGTGCCTCCATCGCCGATACTCGTGGCGTCCGCTGCGGTCAGCGGCGCCTCGGCGCCTCGCCACCTCCTTGCCGCTCAAGTTGCTGGTCGCCAATGGTGCGCGCATGCTCCGATGATGCAAAGACTCGACCTCATCCATGGTTCTGCGACGCCGTGCTCATGACACCGTCCTAGTCGGGAGCTCCTCCCTGCCGAGCTGCTGCCCGGCCACCTCCGTGCTTCTTGCTGCTGCTCCTTCATGCCCAAGCCGCTGATACATGCTTGTGCTGGCCACCACCTCTGTCCTTCCCCTTCCTCTTCTCCAAATCGCGCAAACGTTCATGCATGCGAGAACTAGTCAGCAAAATGGAATGCCCTCGAGACGAGGAACACAATGGTGTAGCATGCATGGACTGATTTTGTGTTTATGGTGGAGATTGGAAGGGGAGAAATATGGGAGATGAACTTGCTGCTGTTTGGGGAGGGGAAAAGTGTTGTGGCGTGGGATGCTTGGTTGGGAAGAGAAATGGCAGAGGGAGGCTTTGGTAGTGGGGGAGAGAAGGTGACCCAGGATGGAAGAAAAACTTCGGCTGAGCATATGGGCATGCATGTGGCTTTGTTTGGGGGTGAGAGAGAGAAAAGAAATGGCAATGAGCAGTGGGTTCGGCTGGCAAAAAGGAAAATGGCAGTGTGTAGTAGTGCTTGGTTCGGTTTGGGAGAAAGGAAAGCTGATGATGGTATGGTATTGGCTGGACTAAAGAAATGGGGATGTGTGGTGTGTTCGGTTGGGGAGTAACAATTCGGATGAATAGTGAGCAGCAATGAAAAAAAAACGGCAGAGAGAGTTAAAGAATATTTGGGCATAGAAGTTTAATTCGAAAAATCATGAAATTTTTAGGGGAGGTACCTGACATGATGTTGGTGCTTAGGTAAAATTTTCAGGAATTTATCCAAAGTGTGATGCTCTCTAAAAATCTTTGAAGTTCCTGTTTGCTCCGAAGAAGAATAGTAGTACAGTTCTTCCTCTTTTCTCCGGCCCACTCCAACGACCTTGCATGTGTGAGCTAGTCGCTAAAATGGAACGCTCTCGAGACAACGATCGCGATGGTATAACATGCGTTGCACGATTTTTGATTTTTGATTGTGATTGTGAAGAGAGAAGTTCGGGAAAAGAATGGGCATGCAGGCGTATCATCTGCTACTTCTTTTCGTCTATTTGCGAATTTGCTCAAACTGCCATGCATGCGAAAATGGATTATATAAATAGGTTGGTCGTGCAATGATGATCGTGGTGGTATGACATGCATGACTTGGTTTTGAGTTTTTCGATGAGATTTGAAGGAAAGAAGCGAAAGGAGTTAGCAGAGAAGGAAAAAGGGAGATGACCAGAAAAGATGGAACACGCAGGCGTTTAGCCTGCGGTCGGTCGAGTCAGAAAATAAAACGACGATACTAATGAATGCATCATGGTATGATTTTTGAAAGGCATGCTAAAACAAGAAATCAAAGTAATTCAATTTAAATGCAGACTTTCAATTCGATTCGATTTTAAGAAGCAACATTTTAATTAAACATGTGAAATTTTTTTTATAAAACATTGCCAAATATTTATTAGATCGCCAAATTAAATATTAGCATCCCGATTCTGAAAATCGGGATGTTACACACCACAACTTTTGCCTCAAGTCTTGATACATCTTTGTGCTTCCCGGGTGGATGGAGAAAAGAGAGTCATGGGCTTCAAGAAGGATTGACTCTTTAAGCTTCACATCATTTGGCACAACCAAACGCTTTCCGAACCACAAAACACCTTGGTGGTCCTCGACAAAACACTTGGCTTTGTCGGCCTTCATTTTTTGCTTAATTCTTTCCATACCCTTGTCATCCTTCTGGACCATCTTGATCTGGTCCTCAAGGGTAGGTTTCACTTCTAAGGCAGCGAGAAAACCTTCGCTAACCATCTCCAAGTTGAGTCGTTGAAATTCATTGCAAAGAGCTTCCATTTCAGGTTGAACGAGATACAGTTGCATTGGGATTTTCGGCTCAATGCATCGGCAATGACATTGGCTTTCCCTGGGTGATAATGAAGTCCCAAATCATAGTCCTTGATCAATTCAAGCCATCTTCTTTGCCTTAGGTTCAGATCGGCTTGAGTGAAGATATACTTCAAACTCTTGTGATCAGTATAGACTTCGCAGCGATTGCCGATAAGAAAATGTCGCCATATCTTCAAGGCATGAACCACTGCTGCAAGCTCAAGGTCATGAGTGGGATAATTCACCTCATGAGGCCTCAATTGCCTCGATGCATATGCCACAACTCGGCCCTCTTGCATAAGAACACAACCAAGACCAAGGCGAGATGCATCGCAATAGATGTCGAAGTTTTTGTGGATATCCGCGAACTAACACCGGAGCGTGGTTAGACGATCCTTCAACATCTGAAAGCTTGCTTCACAATCCGCTGACCATTCATACTTCTTTTCTTTCTTCAACAATTGGGTCATCGGTCTTGCTATTCTTGAAAAGTTCTCAATGAAGCGGCGGTAATAGCCTGCAAGACCGAGGAAACTGCGGACATCGGAGACGGACTTGGGTTGTCTCCAATTAAGCACATCTTGGACTTTGCTTGGATCCACAGCAATTCCTCCTTCAGATAGCACATGACCCAAAAAGGCGACCTCTTTTAGCCAAAACTCACATTTGCTGAATTTTGCATAGAGTCGATGTTCTCGGAGCTTGTCCAACACAAGACGAAGGTGTTCTTCATGCTCACTTTCAGATTTGGAGTATATGAGAATGTCATCAATAAAAACAACCACAAATTTATCCAAATACTCCATAAATACTGAGTTCATGAGATTCATGAACAAGGACGGTGCATTCGTCAAACCGAAGGACATGACGGTGTACTTGTATAAGCCTTAACGAGTTGATAAAGCCGTCTTGGGAATGTCTTCAGATCTAATCCTGACTTGATGATAGCCCAATCTCAAGTCAATCTTGGAGAAAATACGAGCACCGGTCATCTGGTCGAACAAATCATCAATCCGTGGAAGTGGATATTTGTTCTTGATGGTGACCTCATTCAATGGACGGTAGTCAACACACATCCGCAAACTGTGGTCCTTCTTCTTTACAAATATAGCCGGACATCCCCAAGGTGAGGAGCTCGGCCTAATGAAACCCTTCTCTTGAAGTTCTGTGAGTTGCTTCTTCAATTCAACCAACTCATTCGGTAGCATTCGGTAAGGCCGTTTTGATATAGGAGCAGTTCCGGGCTGCAGCTCAATCACAAACTCAACTTCTCGTGAAGGTGGCATGCCAGGTAGTTCCTTGGGGAAAACATCTGGGTACTCACATACCACTGGAACTTCACTCAATTCTGGCAATTCTTTGCTGCTAAGGGCATAGAGATGAGGACGCTCCAATTTTGGCACCATTTCAACTTGAAAACCAAGAGGACTAGTAAGAGTGATAACCTTGTGGGCACAATCAATTTGACCATGGTTCTTGGACAGCCAATTCATCCCAAGAATAACATCAAGGCCCACTGAATTTATCACAATAAGGTTGGCCAAAAACTTCACCCCTTTAATCTCAATTTCAACATCTCGACATTCATGAATGCTTCTCATTTCTGAACCTGGTGATTGAATCATCAAAGGTGCAGGCATCAAGCTGAGTGAGATATTGTGGAGGGTAGCAAAAACTCTAGACATGAAAGAATGAGAGGCTCCTGAGTCGAATAACACGGTTGCAGGAGTCGAATTGACTAGAAATGTGCCCAACACAACATCGGGTGCTTCTTGCGCTTCCTCGGCGGTGACATGGTTGACATGAGCACGACCAGGGTTCTGAAAAGTTACATTGGACCTCTGATCAAGGGATTCTTTAAGATCTTGACCTTGAATGGGAATAGTTTGGCGCTTCTCTGGGCAAAAATCCGCAAAATGGCCCAGATTGCCACAAGCGAAACAAGTAACTTGCTTGCCTTGATGGAGTCGGCTTCTAGACTTCTTTCTGGGCTGCCCTTGCTGGATATCTTGCTGAGTTGGATGAGAGACTTGCATAGGAGACACTAGAGATGCCAAGTCCTGAAAATCAGGAAGAGAGGGCTGCCAAACATGCGGTTCTTGAAAACTGCAGCTTGCTGAAATTTGTGCAACCTTCTTGCGCTTTCGCGATTCTGCCACCGCTTGCATTTTATTTTCCACCACAATAGCCTTATTAACCAATTGTTGGAAGTTGTGGAAGTCATGTACAGCAAGTGCCAGCTGCATCACTTCAGTTAGCCCATTTAAGAACTGATCTTGCTTTCTTGCATCATTGGAGACATCGTCTGGAGCGTAACGAGCCAAACGATTGAATTCGCAGAGATACTCCATCACAGACTTGTTGTCTTACTTCAGCGCGAGGAATTCACGCCTCTTGATATCCATAATGCTTGAAGGAACATGTGCCTCTCGGAAAGCTGTTCGGAACTCGTCCCATGATGGAACGTAACTGGCAGGTTGCATGGCGCAAAACTTGTCCCACCATGCAGAAGCGGCACCTTCGAGTTGATTGGAGGCATATAAGGCCTTCTCATTGTCGGCACACTGAGTGATGATCAACTTCCGTTCGATGGTCCGAAGCCAATCATCAGCATCGAGAGGATCCTCCAAACAAGAGAACACATGAGGCTTCGTGCTCAGAAAATCAGCAAATCGGGAGTCATAAAGATCGGCTCCTCCCGCAGCCATTTGAGCACCTTGAACACTGGCGGTGTTCTGAGCAATTTGCTGCAAAATCAGAGTTTAGTCTTGCTGACTCTGTTCCACCTGGGCTAACACGTCGGCCACAGACGGTTTAGGTGGAGTCCCTTCTTCATGGGGACCCACGTGCGATGAGTCCTCCATTACTTCTGACATCAAACGAGTTTTACGACCCGACATCCTGTTGCCATACAACTTGTTAGCAACCGGCAAAAAAAAGGAATGAGAGAAAAACATAAGGTAAGTAAAGACAACCAGGGTAACTTGACCTAGCATGAATGCACATGAAAACTCATTTATGCAACAAGAAAATGGGGTGCTAAGGTCCTGGTGGACAACACAAGATACAAATGAAAACACAGATTAGCTTACCGACATAGTTGCGATACAACCTGCCCGTAGGCGATGCACAACTACTAGGAATGAAAGAGAGCAAATGATCACCACAAAATCCAGCGTCTACAAGCTAAGTAATATCCTTACTGGGTATAATATCTAAGGATAAATCCTAGTTTATTCCTAAAATCGCAGCAAAGCGTCGTCTTCTTGTTCTTCCATTATTGCTCTTCACCGGTGACTATTTAACGTTTCTAGTGTTGGAAGAGAGACGAGCATCGGAGAAAACGATTTTGCACAATTCAAAAGAATAGTGAGGTAAGAATTAGATACTAGGATGGGTAAGAAACAAAGGAATTATATTACTAACATTTTTGCCAAACTTTTGATAGTTAGAAAAATATTCTAACTCAAAATCCTAATAACGTCCATTGCTACGGCTTTAACCTACAGTCAGTATGGCTCTGATACCAACGCTGTGGGGAGCCCCGAGATCGGATCCATATCAAGCTAAGTGATTACGCCGTAAACGCAACACTTAACGTGAGACGAACACGATTCCGAGTGACCCGGATATGTGTCACATGCTAGCTCCCAAGGATCAGTGGCTAACATGCACATATCCTAGTACACAACATTGCAATCACATCCATACACAATGTACAAGAATAATAGAAACTTCGATACATTTTCAACATAGAACCTTTCGGTCCCAATTTACATAAGAGGGCCAATCGGCCAAATCAAAATAACAATAATACAAATAAATTGCAGCGGAAGATAAACTTAAATAAAGAGGGAATAACCGAGTTGGCATGCCCACAATCCCACAAGCAACCAACTGGAGTTAAAGCCGCTTGCGCGCCGCCCTTACGATCAAATAGACACTTTTCAAGTACAAAGTTGTACTCGCGAGACTTTTCAAGAAAAATAAGGATGCAAGTAAGTATCAACGGAAGGCCACTACACTAGTCAATTTTTCAGCATAAAGCGTTTTGCATATGAATAAAAGATTCTAACCTGCCATTTGTAAAACATTTATAAGATATTTTATAGCAGTAAGTAATGATCATCAATGGTATAATCTCCAAATATAAACGACACACGAACATCCCATTCGTGGCACCAATCATTCCTCAACAAAATAACGCGCGAACAACGCGTTCATGATAACATCTCAGCTCTGAACAAACTAACAAAAAGACAAAACATTACCAACCATAACCCAAACTTAATTTCCCAAAAGCTAATTGTGCCTGCTTTCCCACAAGTGTTGTCCATAACCTAGGATGAGGTTATTCGAATAGATTTAGTTACTCTGCAGAGGTGTACAGCTTTACCCACATGATATGCATTCCTCTTAATGTCGGCCAACGCACTCTTCCATAGGAGTGTGACTGAGGTAGCATAACGAGGCCGTTACAATGTCATGTCCTAACTATCAAACCACCCGAGGAACAGAATCCCATGGCAGACTGTCGGTCGCCTAGAACCACAGGTGAACCTCGTTGCGTAAGTAAGTCCCTATCCAACAAGAGACCCTTAAGGGCAATCAAGAGAACAACAAACATGCCCCCGCGAGATTGACAAAAGAACAATTACATACATAACAATAACAATTGTCAACCTCATTGTGTTTTGATAGCTAACACACAACAAATTATTAAGCCAAGCCTTCGCCATTATCCCGGCGTGTGGTTGCACGTAAGACTTGGTTCATCACACCACAGACCGGTCCTTAAACACTCAGACGGGGCTACACAATTCCATAACAACAAGCAACAATAGTAATTCATCATCAACCTACACCCGTCCAAGTTAAGAACATAAAACACATGCCCAACCTGTCCGCAAACCCCAGATGCGAAGATCTGGATATAGTCCTCAAGTTCAACATAATCCAATCCATAAAATCCTCAAATTTCATTAAGATTCAATTCGATCCACCGGCCGATGGACTAGCTCCATCAACCGCTGTCGACTACAACTACTAGCATGGCTAAGCATCGTTCTACAAACTAGCAAACAACCCATATAACATATATCCTTAATCATTCAAGGTAAAAAGAGTAATCAGCATTCAAAGGAGGGCTAATGCAGCAATTAGGAGATTAACTACTTCTACCCATAAACATATATTTCAAAACAGCATGCAATTGCGAATAATAAAACTCACACAAAACTTTAAAAACCACTGGGAGCAATATGATCAAGAGGAGGGTGCTCGCACCTTTGCTGGTATCACAAGTTCATTCTCAGGTTATACTCATAATAATCTCACGAATATATCGTTATCGTCGAAAAACCTAATGAAAAACGATATTGCAATAAATATCAAGTAAAGCCAGAAATACAACATGCTCAAAAATGTATGAAATTTATACAGTAGGTAGGTTATGATTTTAAATGAATTTAGGTGAAAGGTTCATCCCATTTGGATTTAGTATGTGAAAGTTATGGCGGTTTGAATTTTCAGATTTTAATATGCCTTTATTCATGTAATTTAATTATGAGATGAAAATTTGTAGAGCAGTGGTGCGTACAAAGATTACATGGATAAATAGGCAATCTTATTACAAGTTCAAAACAGTTGAGTTTGCTTCAATTGGAGTTTTCATGATTTAGTTATTGATTTCTAAAGTTATCAGCATTATTAGTGTAAAAATAATGCCCTTTAGGACCATTTTCCTCAAACTATAGTTTCTATGACAGAGGTAAGTTTGAAACCACTTTTATAATTAAGTTCATTTGAATATAAATTATCAAAACTGATTTCACTATTTTTGGAGTTTCCAAGAATTACTTATGAATTTTTAAAGTTATCAGCCTTTTTCTTTTGTAAAAATAATAGTGTTAATAGCTCATTCTCCAAAATAATGCTTTCTGCTATAGAGACAAGGTTGAAACAAATTTTAACATAAAGTTTATTAAAAATAAAAATTACCAGAAGTGGTTTCATTCAATTTGGAGTTGATTTGAATTAGATATGGATTTTTGAAGTTAATACAATTTCCATTGTGCAAATAAATGGATTTCAGGTTTTATAAATCATATATTACCTCTTTTTTTTACCGGGGCTGAGCTAGCCCTAGTCACTGACAAGCGGGGCCTATTGAACAGTGCCTATTTTTAATTACTTCCGATTTAATTTACATACGTGGGGCCCAAAGGTCATAGGCACGGTCCACCTAATAGTGCATGGACTACAAGTCCATACATTCGGTCCAGGGTCCACGGACCAGCTACTGTGCGCATAAATCTTTCGGGCCCACTTGTCAAAGAGACAACCGACAACTAAGTATTGACTAAAGAATGTTTTGCCGACAGTGATCTTTGCTTTAAATGCTAATCAAAGTAATTAAACCCTAATGAGCTCGCTATAGTGCGGTCGGAAATTCCGACAACAGAGGAGGGCGAAGCCGTGAGCTTTGCCGGCGGCTCGCCGGCGCGGTGACCTACAGGCGCATGTAACAAGGGTATAGATGGGTTGCTAATAGTCTTTCGGTCCAACCGGTGGCCAAAGTTTGGCCGGAGAAGGGTTGTAGCGGCGGCGCGACAAAGGGTTGCGGCGGCGCAAATACGGCAAAAGTGGCAACGACGCCTCGGTGGATCTTTGAGCAAACCAAACAAGGCTTAAGCTACTAGGGGGTTCCTTGAGGCTTACCAAAGTGGTAAAAGGGGCCGAAGAAGCTCGGGTAGAATCCAACGTCAACAATGGTGATGGCGGCGGCACTGGTTCATGGGGAGGAGTCTTCCTAAGCAAAAAGGAGGACAAAGGATGGTCGGGATAGTTAAGAAATGTCACAGAGATGGTGTCATCTCAAGAAATTAGAGAATGGCTTACCGGTTTTGACAAAAACGGTGAACAGTAGCTCGGCCGAAAAGGGGAGAAATTCAAATTCACCAGGTCCTGTGAAAGCATGTCAGAATTGCTTGAGGGGAAAACAAGGTCACGCTTTAAGACATGGTATGACGCACTAAACCGAGAAGGAAACTTACCGGAGAAGGGAAAAAGGATTGGGGGTGGCATTCGATGCACGTCCTGGAGCCGAAGGGAACACGCTCCAGACTTAGAACCTATAAGCAACAACAAGAGATCCAGTGAGCTAAAATGGAGAAGGTATGCAAGGAGAAAGCTAGGGATTTCATGGTTTGAGCCTACTCGAGAGGAGGTGAAGAGCTCGCCTCCTTTCCCTCGGCCACCGAGAGGGAAAGTGAGGAACCGAGAGAGGGAGAGGGCGAGTTAAAGCGCGGCAACGGTCGGACAACAGTACTGAGCCCAAGTTGAAAACAGAATTGACCAGAAAATAGAGAGTTTGACCGAGGCTTTAAATATAGAAATAAATTTCTAAAAATTCTGAAATTAAACAGAGGTGTTCCTAGGATGACCTAGTACTCAAATAAAGTATTAAACCTCATTGTTCAAGATTCATTTGGTATACTTTAAATTCAAAATTAGAAAAGGTCTTTGAATTGTGCTCGAATTTTCTGAGGGTTGAATTTTGTTCCAACAATTTGGGAAAAATTATATTTATTCATGATAATTATTATAGTATTTGAATAAATTGTTTCCAGGTGGTGATCATATGTTTTTGTTCCTGATTTCTTTTGGAGTTTATATTCGAAGTGTATGTTTAAAATTTTGTTTGATCATTTCCAAGTGCAAAATATTATGCAAATGTTTCGAAAACACTATGCATATTAATGATATGAAAACTAATGACCATTCATTAAGTTGGGGATGTTACATTTACCCACACGACTTGATTAGCCCGTAAGCCTCCAGATGCCTCCGAATATAGCATACTTCCTATGGTATGCCGGCCGGGTAAATCAAGATATGGTCGTTTTAAGCAAGAAGACCCCATTGAGCTAAGTCCCTCAACCCATGGCTCCTAGGAAACACAAGAGGTCAACGTCTCCATCCTATCTCCTAGGAAACACAAGACGTTAACGCCCCCATCCTATCGGCCCAAAAGGAACACAGGATTTCACGGTCCTGTGCCCTTACAAATTCACCACCGTGGGACTCAACACAACAAAACCTTCCCCCTACTTAACCATACGGCACCCAT
Source organism: Ampelocalamus luodianensis (assembly GCA_036346255.1). NCBI lineage: Eukaryota > Viridiplantae > Streptophyta > Magnoliopsida > Poales > Poaceae > Ampelocalamus > Ampelocalamus luodianensis. The sequence goes on along the minus strand of JAYEVH010000300.1, from coordinate 244,288 downwards.
ATACCGCGTGTGATAGCACGAGTTTTACTTGAATTGCAACAACCCAAAGTTCGGTCCTTAATTGTCCAGACAAGGCAAACCACTTACCCAAAGCTCATGCACGAAGCACCATCACTAGCCAACACTTGTCCAGACCAAAAGCTTATTTAAAAATGACAAAATTTAACTTAAAAAATAGATACGAAGATCTGAACGAAAGTATATAATGAGAGTTGTGTTTGCACCATAATTGTCGGGTTGTTCCCGACAATCAAACTACCGGTTCTAGACTTGCATGGCTAAACAAACTCGGGCAATATAAATTCACACATCCTATTTTAAGCATTTCAGTACTGGAATAATTCATAGATAGCCGCAATGACAATATAATAGGAGGTGTCTAACTACTCATCACAAAAATAGCGACATTATCAGAATAACATGCAAGCAATTATCATTGCATCTATCCTAACAGAACTGGGATCAAATATGATGCAAAAAAAGGATGTTCAAAGGATGCTTGACTTGCTGGTAGAGCAATTGTTCACTCTTGGTAGCGTACGAGTCAATATCAATGAGCTCGGAATCTATATAAATACAATACCGAATAAACATCGAGAAATACTCCAAAAATCAAAATGCTCAAAAATACATGATTTTTCTACAGTAGCTAAGTCATGATTTTAGATGATTTTAGGTGAAATAATTATTCCATTTTGATTTAGTGTGTGAGAGTTATAATGGTTTGAATTTCAGCTTTCGATATGCCCTCTTTGAGTAATTTAATTATGAGGTGAAAATTTGTAGGGCAGTGGTGAGTACATGGATTACATGAATAAATAGGCAATATTATTACAAGTTCAAAACAGTTGAGTTTGCTTCAATTGGAGTCTTCATGATTTAGTTATTGATTTCTAAAGTTATCAGCATTAATAATGCAAAAATAATGCCCTTATGAATTATTTCCCTTAAACTATAGTTTCTGTGATAGAGGTAAGTTTGAAACCATTTTTATAATTAAGTTCATTTGAAATAGAAATTATCAAAACTGATTTAACTGTTTTTGGAGTTTCCAAGAATTACTTATGAATTTTTGAAGTTATCAGCCTTTTTCTATTGTAAAAATAATAGTGTTAATGGCTCATTTTCCAAAATAATGCTCTCTGTTAAAGAGACAAGGTTGAAACCAATTTTAATATAAATTTAATTAAAAATACAAATTATCAGAAGTGGTTTCACTCATTTTGGAGTTGAGATGAATTAGTTATGCATTTTAGAAGTTAATACAAATTTTCAGTGTGCAAATTAACTGATTTCGAATTTCATAAAGTATTGATTACTTTTTCTACCGAGCGCTTCCTAGCCGCGGGCACTGACCAGCGGGCCCGGTGAATAGCGCGTTTTCACTTTCACTCAGATTTTAAATCGAGCGCTTGACATGTGGATCCCGTTGTCAGCGACACGGTCCACGGGACTTGGTCCACGTGCCCATGTGCACGGTGCATGGGGCTTAAGGCCTAGGGCCCACATGTCAGTCACCCTTGCTTTGGTTTAACTCCGCCGTTTTCTGTGCTCGGGCCCACGCGTAAGTGAAACATCCCCGCAGCTAAGACATCATTTAACGGCTAAGCCAATCATTAGGTAATTAAAGCCCGTCATTTGCCGTAACCTCCCACCTGCAGTGCTGGTCGGAGTACGACAACGCTCCCGCGCGGTTGCCCGGCGGTTCGCCGGCGAACCTGGTCACGGCGGCGCCAACCAAGGGCATTAACAGTTGCACAATAGTGTGGCACTCCTAATGAGAGTGGTCTCGACGGCGGAGCCGGCCTGTACCGGCGGCTAGCCGGAGTTGAGCGGCGACAAGCTTACGGCAAAACCGCAACAAGCAAAGTAAAGCTCCGCAGCAACCAACAAGCGAGTGCCCAGGTCCTAGGGACTAAGTGGAAACTACCTGAGCAGAAGAGGGTGCTCGAGGAAGCTCGAAGCTTCTGGAGCTGCGTCGGCGCCGGAGAAGGAAATGTTGACAACACGGCTTCGTGAGGAGAGAATCCCCTGAGTAAAACCGAGTGAAATGTATGATCAAGAAAGCTTAAAGATCATCTGAAGAAGCTATAGGAACGAGGAATTGGATAAAGGTTTACCGAATCCAAGTGGGAGATGAAAAGTTGTTTCACGGCCAAGAATGAGGCAAACTTTGATTCAGCAAGATCCTGCCGTGCATTACCCAAATAAGTTTAAGGGTTTCTCTCAGGGATCCAAAACACGTAATATGACGCGCTAAGTTGAGGATAATACCTCTCACAGACGAAGATAACCAGAAGGTGTCCTCGGGTGCGCGCGCCGGACGTGAGCTAGAGCACGAAGATGAACCGAGACCTACAAGGCACGGTAGGAGCTGGGCTTAGTAAAAATGGAAACGGCGAGGAACAAAAAGAAAGGAGGGATCACCCGGAGGAGACTCACCCCAGTAGAGAGCTCAAGCTAGCCTCCCTCTCCTCGGTCAACAGAGGAGAAGTGAGGGAGAAGGAGGGGGTTGCGAGGGGTGATATGGCCAGAGAGACACTGGGGTGGGTGCGGTGTGCAGAGGAGAAACGCGGGGATAGGTCAAAGGGCGCGGTGGAGTGACAGGGGCTCAGAGCGTAGCGACCGTGTGGCGAGGAAGCCCTGCGCGAGCGCCAGCCTGAGGAAGAAGAAAGGCCTAACAGGCGGGCCCGCGATGACAGCGACTCAAGGTACGGGGGTAAGCCAGCGCTACGTGGCTGAATGAGGACCGTTAAATCTGGATCGGAAGGATGAGATTTTAAGTGTTGTATTGAACTGTCTAAAAGTGGCGGAATCTGGACCGTTGGGCTAGGATCGGACGGCTGCATGCGATGGTGCATTTAGGTGGTCGGGCTGCGTCGGCTCGCCGAGTCGGACTCGAGCCCGGGGAATAGTGAAGGCCGGTTAGGGTTTTGGATTTTGACTAAAAATTAAAATAGTTCCTCCACTTTGACCAGGGCTTTAAAAAATAGAAATAAATTTCCTAAAAATGTGAGTTAAATCACAGGGGTTCTTGGGTATGCCTAGTGTCCATAAAAATTATTAAACCCTACTGTTCATGACATAGTGTATAATTTAAATTCAAACCTAAAGGTAGTCTTTAAATTGTGTTTGAATTTTTATAGGGTTCAAACCAGTCCCAAAAATTCAGAAAAAATTATATTAATTCATGATAATTAATGTAGTATTTGAATAAATTATTTTCAGAGGATCTTCAGTACCATTTATTTCAGTTTTTAGTTTGGAGTTCAAATTAAAGTGTATGTTTCATATGTATTTCTGGGATTTCCAAGTACAATATTCAAATAAAAAGTTTCAAAACATGATGCATGCTAATGAGATGCATAATAAGCTTCTTTATTAATTTGGGGATGTGACAGGATACAACCTCTTTTAGTACTGTTCTTGTATTAATGAATGGATTGATCCAAAATAGTAGTATTTCAGTTACATAAAGTACTATAATTAAAAACTTTTGGCAAGTTTTCTGTAAATTTCGTGCTTGTCTTCGATAATTTAAATATTTAATCAACAATTTTTTTGTGATGCAGTATGAAACTTTTTACACTGAATTAAGTCATTAATTGATCAATAGGTTACTGACTTGTTTTGATTATTTAGAGCAACCCAACTTCCTGCGCATGCCCGCACTGAACCGAACTGTCACCTTGTCAGATTTCCGATTGAATGGTCCATGATGGGCCGCCCGACTGAATGTGACTGCAATTGTAGCAGCAACGGTGGGGAATCCTGATCCCCAAAAATCCACTGCAGGTACCTGGACTTGAGGTAAATGTAAATAGACTTGTGGACTCGAAGCTAAAGTGAAGGGAACGCTAACGAAAAAATCAAGCGCTCATGATATAGACAGCATGTACAGAGATTATCTACTCAGCTGTGACTGGTGGAGCTTTGCTGTTCAGATGGAAGTTAGAAAAGTTTCGAGCAGCAGAGTGCCAGTCCTTGACAGGGAGGGATATCGATCATCTGAGTACACTTGTCTGATTCATTGGGCCGTTCATTTTTCTCCTTTTAGTTTCTACTTTGCTGTAAATATATTCGGTGTAGTTCCTTTCTTTTTCATGAAATATTTCAATGAGGTTCTCCCCTCAGGAAAAATTTAGCACCACATACATGCCATTAATTCTGCAAAGTTGTTTTACAAAATAGTACATATGAGACACAAGAGTATACACATACAGGAATTTCCTACTAGTTCTTGAATCCTGAGTTTCAAACAAGTGTAAATAAAACGACCCCCATATGAATTGGACCATATGATGCTACAACTGGACTCGACAATGGGCTTTGTACATCTCATTAATTACACACTCAGTATATATTCCCTAGGGGAAATCATAATATACCTGCACGAAGTGTCCAAGCAAACACTCATTCATAACAATGTTTTTTTTTCTCTCTAGAGGAAGCATTCAAAAATATGTTGAACACCATCCATGTCATCGTCCTCCTGGGAAACCAGAGAATGTGCCGGGGCTCATCGTCAACTGCGGATATGACATGACGGATGGATTGAATCCTTTGTTTTGCATCAAAGGCAGCATGCTGAAGCTCAAATGGGTTGGTGCCAACTCTGGTTGTGGCAAGTCATTGTCGAGGTATTGCATTAGTTGCCACATGTTGGGCCTTGAAGTAGGAAACGGATGCAAGCACACAAGCCCTAGTTTTAGCACCAAGCATGCCTCATCAATGTCATAGTCACCTTGGAGTCTCATGTCCACCGTCTCCGTGAGTGATCCATCGTGCCAATGTTCAAGAACCCAATCAACCAGCATAAGTCGGTTGCCTTGTGCATCCTGCCTGACAGGCCTTTGCCCACAAGTGACCTCAAGAAGGAATGCGCCGAAAGCATACACATCTGTAAGAGGAGATGCCTTTCCTGTCCGCACCATCTCGGGGGCTAGGTACCCCATGGTGCCAACCACATGTGTAGTCTGTGGGTCAGTACCATGATCATACAATCTTGCGAGGCCAAAGTCACCTAGCCTTGCAGTCATCTCACTGTCGAGGAGCACATTGCTTGCCTTAATGTCTCGGTGGATGACAACTTTCTCCCACTTCTCATGGAGGTAGAGCAAGCCACAGGCAACATCTTTGATGATCCGAAACCTCCGAGCCCAATCAAGCGTAGGCTTGTCCTCTACATCATATAGATACTTATCAAGACTACCATTCGACATATAGTCGTACACCAAGAGTAGTTCATGTTTCCGCCGGCAGTAGCCGAGTAATGGCACGAGATTGCGGTGTCGAAGGCGGCCGATGCTGACAACCTCCGTGATGAACTCCTTCATTCCTTGTCTCGACTCGTGGGATATCTTCTTCACGGCAACCTCGAATTTAGATGCTGGAAGAACTCCCTTATAGACTTTTCCGAACCCTCCCACTCCGACTAAGTTCTTGCTCTTAAACCCTTCGGTGGCATGGAACAAATCCTTGTACGAGAGACGTTGAGGCCCAAAATTTTCCTCCCAATCCTCCCACAGCTCAGCGTACCTTAGTTGCCTCCGCACAAGTAGAATGACAGCGGTTCCGACAGTGAGGACGAGCACTGCGCTGGCTATTGGAAGGACGATTTCCAGGACCTTGGAACGAGGCTTGGAGCCCACACGAGGTAGCTTTGGCAGTTTGCTGATGTCAATGGCCGGAGCTGGAACATTCATGCCAAAGCTCCAGCCAAGCACCGCGTGTCGAGTGATGACTGGGCCCGTTGCAGCTGAGAAGCCAATGTGCACTGGGTCTGTGAGAACAGTTGAGAGATCATAGGTGGCTGAGAGCAGAGGCCTCATCGGTTTGGGCACTTCCAGGGGAGCCATGGTTACAGTGATCTGTGTGGTATCTTCATTGTAGTCCACCCAAACTTGCATGGCCTCACCACCATATAGTGTCAAGTTCTTGAAAATAACGTTCTTGTCATCATAGAAGCCAGCATAGAAGGGTTGCACAGAGCGGAGGCCGTTGATGTCAATGCCAACATGGTTGTTGCTGATATCCCCCCACTCGCTGTTTTGGAAGGTGTCGAGCTCGACTGCGAAGATGTGGTTACTTGAGTTGCCAGTGTTGTTGATGTTGAAGAGGCCCAAGTACCCATCCGGCCATGCAGTCGAGAAATTCGTGCTCGGAGCGATGAAGAACGCCATGCCGTCGTAGCTTCTGTCGGGGTAGAAGGACTGGATGCCAAACACGAAGTTCACCGAGAAGGACTGCACTGTGCCGTTGGGTGACTTGCGCAGATGCAGAGGAGTTGGGTAGAATGCATGGCCCTTGAGATCAGTCTTGTCGCTAGTCAGCTCAAGGAGTCTCTCCGGTGTGATGTTGGCGGTGCCGTCGAGGGTGAGGTCTGTGCTGGTGAAGCCATGGTAGAGAAATTGGTCTTGACCAGCACAAAAGGATACAGGGTTAAAGCTAAGGGGGAGTACAAGGAGCACAAGGAAGGGGAAATGCTCCATGTCAGGTATAGCAATTCAACAAAGATGCAAGAACATATAGTGTTTTGTAGGTCTTGCACGGTGGTTTGCGTTTGCACACAACCAGAATAATGCAGCTTTTATCTATTTTGCACGGTGCTTCCAGGCCTCCACCCCGCTGGACATCCATGTCAAGGTCTCCTCTCCAGTTTTCCACAAGCTTCACTGTTTGAAAGTGCAAGTAGTTAATGTCAAGAATGATATTAGTTTGTTCGAGATCAGATTTTTCTAAAAAAAAATATCCCAAAGTTGATTTCACAATTTTTAAAAAATAGTTATAATATGTTAACTCTTAAGTATTGTTTCTTTGTTAGAGTTAACTCTGACGTATGATCCAATCTAACCCCCTACTCTAGAGCACACTTACGAAGAGGTTCATATGGTATGTAATATCTATAGTTAAAAACTAAAAAAAAAACAAACTAGCTAGCGGGATTGCCCGCGCAGGTGCATGGTAATATCTAGCTGCGTAATTGCAACATGTAGTATTTGTTATACTGCTCTAATGTTTTTGGCGGTTGAAGCTTTTGAGAAATGGGCACCAACAAGTGCCAGTATGGTTTACCATTCGCTGGTAGATGTAAGGTTAGGACTAGATAATGTAAATACTTCGTTATGAACTCTATACTGTATACTATCATGTTGTGTGTGGTGGTATCGACTATAGTCTCGATCATTCTCACCGTTGACCATAATTGATCACCAAGCCACCTGCAAAAAAAATATACCAAGAAATCGATTCTGAGAATAAGTTCTTTGCAACTTGACCCACATATGTATCCATGACCATTGTCCATGACTAGTATCCACGACCAGAGTCCACGACCACTGTCTACGACCAGTGTTCACGACCACTGGGCACTCGCAGCCACAGTGCTTAATGAACAGTGCTTATGGCTACAATACTCGTAGCTTTCGACCACTCGGTACTCGTAGTTGTAGTACTCAAAGATTTCGACTACACGGCACGGCACTTGTAGCTACAGTACTCGATGTGAACAGTACTTGGAGCTACAATACACGGATTGAATAGTACTCAAAACTTTCGACCACTCAGTTAAACCACGCTGCAGTAAAACCTATTCCTCTATTGCGGACAAACCAATTTTACTGAACTTTGCTGAAAACGAATGTTTCGATAAACCCTCAACACTATTGCTAATTGTATCATTATTCTAAGATCATGAGCATATTCCTATGATATCCACAGTCTAATACAATATTTTCGAACTAGCAGGCAGCAGGGATATAATCGTGCATGCTCACTGAAGTCCACTCACTCTCCGGATTGATGGCTTTCAGACATTCAGAGTCTCGGATACATACACTCTTGGTTATTCCGTGGGAGCAGGCGCTTTTTTTTTCGATAATGCAGAGAGAACAGCGATAAAGTAACTTCACATGATGGTCCTAGGTAACTGCTCTAATGCCATAAAGTTAACTGATTATTCTCTCTTTTATTTTAGTGAAAACTGATTAATTCTCCTCAATGGAAGCATCTGAATGTACATCTATTCTGACTTCTGAGCATCATCCAGTGGTACATGCCACTGGATCGGAGAATCAAGGTGGGAACTACTCTCTCTTTAAGATTGGGCGATCCTTTTTATACTGTGGCATTAACGACAATAGCATTTGGGTGTACGTTGTAGTACTGTGTTAGTGAACTGAATGTTATTACCCAAGAATCTGAACCTCAACATTACAAAACTGATATGCAGTATATATAAGATTGGAAGTTACCTAGTAGTCATTTAATTTCAAACAAGTACAGTCATTAAATTTCAAACAAGTACAAGTAGAAACTCTCCAACTATTTACAAGATCTAACAGCAGAACCCTTACATTCTGTTCAAACTAAGAACTGAGAAGAAACAGAGACTGTTGGCAGATCTAATTAGTGACACTAGAGTTTTTGTTTTCAGAATCCTTGAAGTAAATATTGTGACAGCAGCACTAATAATTACAATGTGCTTAGGTACAATATGTTCGTATAACCCTGGAATCCCATCTATCTATGTCATCTTCCACCGGAGAGACTGGACGACATGCCATTTCTGCCTACTGTGGAAGGCAACGATGTGTACTGGTCGAAACCTTCGTTCTGCATCATGGCCCACATACTATAACTTAAGTTTGTGGGCATCAACTCCGGGAGTGGCATGTCACCATCGAGGTATTGTATGACTTGCCGCATACTGGGCCTTGCATTGCAAAATGGATGTGCACACAGTAATCCTAGCTTTAACACCAGACATACCTCATCAACATCGTAGTCGTTTTGTAACCTCCTGTCCAGTGTGTTTGTGAGTGATCCTTTGTGCCAATGCTCGACAACCCGATCAACTAGCATCTCTGAAGTGTCCTGTGCGTGATTGTTGATAGGCCTTTGCCCGCAGGTTACCTCAAGAATGAAAATGCCAAATGCATACACATCTGTTAGAGGTGTTGCCTTACCAGTGCGCGCCAGCTCTGGGGCTAGATATCCCATGGTACCAACCAAATGTGTTGTTTGTGGGTCAGTGCCATGGTCATACAACCTTGATAGGCCAAAGTCACCAAGACGTCCGTTCATTTCAGTATCAAGGAGTACATTGCTTGCTTTGATGTCTCGGTGGATCACAACTTTCTCCCACCTCTCATGGAGGTAGAATAAGCCAGATGCAACATCTTTGATGATTTGAAACCTTTGAGCCCAATCCAGCGTGGGCTTGTCCTCTTCACAATATAGATACTTGTCAAGACTTCCATTTGGCATATAGTCATATACCAATAAGAGTTCACCTTTTCTCCTGCAATAACCGAGTAACTGAACAAGGTTGCGATGTCGGAGGCGGCCAATACTGACAATCTCGGCGATAAACTCCTTCATTCCCTGCTTTGACTCGTGGGACACCCTCTTCACAGCAACCTCCAATTTAGAGACTGGAAGCGTACCTTTATACACCTTCCCAAATCCTCCTTGGCCAAGTAGATTCTTGCTCTTAAATCCGTCTGTAGCATGGAACAAATCCTTGTATGAGAAGCGGTGTGGCCCAAACTCGGCTTCCCAATCTTCGTGTAGCTCAGCGTACCTCTTTAGCCTCCTCACTAGTAGAATGACGGTTGTTCCCACAAGGAGGATGAATGTGGCGGTGGCTATTGGTAGGACAACCTCCAGCACTTTGGACCGAGGTTTTGGGCCAACTACTCGAGGTAGCTTTGGCAACTTGGTGATGTCGATGGCTAGAGCAGGACGGTTTATACCCAAGCTCCAGCCAAGCACGCAATACAGTGAGTTGATTCGGCAATTTGGGCCAGTTGAAGCCGAGAAGCCGACGTAGGATGGTTCTTCCAGCACTGTTGAGAGGTTGTAGGTAGCTGATACTAGTGGTCTCAGCGGTTTGGCTACACTGAGGGGAGCCAAGGTCACACTGATCTGTGTGGTCTCTCCATCGTAGTCCACCCACACTTGCATTTCCTTGCGGCTAACGAGGGCCAAGTCCCTGAAGATACCACCATTCTTGTCGTCATAGAAGCCAGCTGATCGGGATTGATTCGAGGTGAGACTATTGACGTCGATGCCGATGTGGTTGTCATCAATGTCCTGGAACTCGGTGTTTTGGCTACTATCAAGCTCGACTGCAAATATGTGATTGCTTGCTTTGCCATCACTTGTTTCGTTGAGAGGCCCAGGTATTGTGACTGTGAGTGCTGTGCACCAGATAAATCCTTGCTCGGAGAGATCAGGAAGGTCATGCCGTCGGTACATTCATCAGAGTACACAGGGACCATGCCGAACACAAAGGTGAATGAGAAGGACTGCACCGTCCCATTGGGCGACTTGCGGAATTGCAATGGAGCTGGGTGGAATGCATGGCCGATATGAATCGTCCGATTGGTCAGCTCAAGAACACCATCTGGTGTAACCGTGGCTGCGCCGTCGAGGTGAGGTTTCTGCCGGAGAAGCCGGAGTAGACAAATTGGTCCTCGCCGGTGGCAGTGGTCGAGGATGCAAGGTTTAGGGCCAAGGAAAGGAGGAAGGGTAAAAGGAAGGATAGGTAGTGCTCCATGTCAGGCACGTCTGAAACTGTAACAGCTCAACAAGATGCAGAAATGGAGTGTTTTTGTAGACCAAGAGAGATGCTTTCTGTTGTCGGTCTACTCTGCCGTCTGGAATTTAATTGCAACCAGGGCAACTCATAGCCACTCATGACTCAGTCGTCTACGCAAGTCAGTCAACGCATAAGTCAGTCGTCTGTGTAGTTTTGTATTTAAGTCATTGCCCAAGTGTTACTGGTTCAGTACATGCATGCGATTGCTTTCTAGTTAGCACTATATTTTGTTTGTTGGATGTCAGACTATGATTTCACAATCCAGAATCCTCTGTAAATGTGATCTATACTATTCCTGAATCAGTAGATAACGCTCACATATACATTCTTGAATCATTTCATACATAATGTAGACCAACCAAACTTTAATATTACAAACATCGAATCACATAGACCATATCGGGTCGGGTTTTACAATAGGGCGAACAATCCAAAGGATTACAATATATAAACTGTGGAAGCGTACGAAAGCAAAGGGGTAGAGCACATCTTGCTATAGGCAAACAATCGGGAAACCAATATCGACCGATATTAACTGAGACCTTAGTAATATTGGTAGTACATGGGTACCAACGAGTCGACTAGGCAGGGCGAGACTAGAACAACTATAGACTAAACTATTCTTCATTAGCTCCTCGGCCTTCAACGTCTGAATCCTCGTAATATGCGTAATGTCCTGGATCCACGGCTTCTGAAGGTTTGAGGAAAGAGCGAGGATGAGCACAACTTCCGTGCTCGCGAGCCAATACACAATGTAATATTTATAGATGCAAGGCTTTATCAAGGAAGGCTCGGGTTCTTTTATTTGCTAAAGCAATATTTTCAATTATTATAGATAGAAATTCTTATCACATAGCATTTTGACCAAATCATATTTTATTAAAGAGATTAATTTGTGCAATATTTATAATAGCAGAGGTTACCTCCACCTATGCTTATTTTTTATTGGGGTTACATCCACCTATTAACATCACTGGGGTACTTCCGCCTAGGAAATTCAAATTCAGGGTCACATCGGCCCGACGAGTTTTTCATTTCGCCCACAAAGTTTTTGTAAATAGAACTAACTCGAGTAAATTCCCATGCCAGCCCTTGACCGTAGGCACGGCTATTCGAATAGTTTATACTCTACAGAGACTGTACATTTTACCCACAACAGATAATCATCTTGATATGTACACATGTTTCATTAAGGGGAGATTACCACAAGACCTTTACAATGCATCCTCCAGTATTAGTTACACCTGCAAAGGTTTCACCTGAGAGGGGTTATGCCCTCACATCTGTGTCAACCCTGCCCCCAGACCCCCTCTTGCGCCACACGACGGCCTACACCAGTGACCCCACCGTGTCCACGATCAGCGACACACCCGTGGGTCCCTCTAATAGTGCAACTTGTACTAGTGGATATACATTATTTAGCCAGGTCGACACCATTATAGACTTGTAGTTGTACTGTTTTATATTGGGATGTCATCACAGGATTAAGTCCTTAGGGACCATCTGAGCGGTTCATTCCATATTCCACACATTCTCGTACCGCGATAGCACCCACCACCATACCATCCGCCCAGATGTGGTAACAACAAGTTATTAGAGTTTTTGGGGAGAATAAATTACATTGTCTCACATATTCCAATCATTTACCCACAATGATTGCCCAAAACCATTCATGAGTTTCAAAATGATGGTTGGGGTAATTAAATACCCCAGTAGTTAAGCAAGACTAACATGTCGCTTATGTACGACCTACAGCTAGTATAGTTACCACATAATTACTAGAGTGACAAAGATTATGTATTTTAATTGTCAAGGATGGCATAATATTATGTAATTATCAAGTTAGTATTTAACTACCTTAAGACCATTTGACATACATTTTGCATATCGAATTTAAAGCATGCGGTTTGTTATTTTGAAAGAATATAAGGTCACATGAAATGTAGGCTCAAATGATCAAAGTATTGGTGGCACAGGTCTAGGGCAAGAGCGTCTTGATCGTCTTAGGCTTGATCGAACTGAAGTCATACGTGTTTTGAACTCTACTCGATCATTCGCGCGGAAAAAAGACACAGCAGACAACCAAAACAAATAAATATGAGAGAAAAATCAAATGAACTCCAAAATAAACAAAACCACTGCCATTAGCAAGATCTCGAATTTAGAAATTTTTAGAAACAAACCTCACTCAGATCGGTCTTAAAGCGAGGGAGATCGGGACGTCCAAGTTTTGGTTTTAAATTAATTTAAGAAAATTGTTAGACCATGTGGCTAGGTCTATAATATTTTAGTTGATGAATAATTGACAATGTTGGGTACTGATGGTATTTGAGGCGTGTGGTATGTGTAAACTAATGCCGATCAAGTTGAGAAGAACTTGTCTTTGGAAAAGATGGTACTTTGGTCTTTGCATGTGCAGGTAACTCAGAGGCGATCGTGGTCTCACGACGGTGACCGGAGGTGGCTTGGTGCGAAGTCATGGTCCAGAGGGTCGAGGATGCTGGAGGAGACATTCGGGCTCGAGTTGGGGAGCATGGAGATCAAAGATGGATGATACGTGTTGGAGCTACAGAGGTGCGGTCCAGAGACTATGATATGTGACAATTTTGGGGTGTCCAAAATTGATTTTGTAATCTGGTGTAAAAGCCCACATATTAGGTCTAGAACTATTGGGTCATACGTGGGTGATTAGGTGAAAAAGCCCGAAGGCATTAGGGTTCACGGGACTGCGTGTGTGTGCTTGTGGCTGGGATATATATAAGAGCATTAAGGGGCAGCGGCTGGTCGCTCGCGCGTGGGTGATCTAGAGAATACTGAATAAAAATCGTTGTTTGGGTTTCGGCGGTTGCCGAGACTTTTGTTCATGCGTTGAGAGATTTCCAGAAAAAAATGATGTGGTAGTTGGCAGCCTTGGGCATGGTGTCATGAGGATTCATTGCTGATTTCTTGATTGATTTTTGCGTACGCAAGTCCTTGATCACTACAATCTACACAGGAAAAGAAATTGCTGGTGCGACGCTGCAGGGCGAGATCACTCAAGACGAGGAAAAATTCTCGTGGCAGCCAGCGAGATCCAATTCAAACCGGGCGCCGAAGCAGTCAAGGTGACTCCATGACGTGAGCAAGGTGAGATGCAGTAGATAAGATTAGGAACCAGCCGCATTGTAAACCATCGAAAGTGACGGCTCAGTTTTTTTAACTATGCTACAGTAAACATAGTGTAGATACATTATCTCATACTGTTAGCTACAGTACTTGTGCAGTTTCTACAATATCAAAACCTTTTGTTGTTGTTTTTGTGTGTGTTTTCATTGTGTTGACATGTTGCATGATCAAAGCGATCGATTTGAAGAAAAATCTTCCACTGCGGATTACAATCATTCACCCCTTTACGGTTGTCATTACGATCCTACAAAAATAAAAGAGGAGAGAGAGACTATCTCTCTGACAAGTGGGGCCCAATGCGTAGTGGTTTGGTGCAGGAGTACAGTGCATGGACCGAAGATCAACATGCACTGTGCAAGTGGTCCATGGGTGCATGGGAGCTGCACTGCGCAAACAAGACCTCGGGCCTGCGTTTTATAGGGTTAGCATTAATTGAGGTAAAAGCGGGCTAATGAACCTCATTGTTGCCGGTAGGCCCACGTGTCATTGAGACATTTGTGCCTTTAACGCCAACGATAAACACCGGTTTAATTGCCGAGATCACATGGCATAGGGTTTAGCGACATTAAAGCGGGATTTTCTTAATGCTAAACCCTAGGGACAAAGATTGATTAATTAACGACCATCAAAACAACTAATTAAAGCTCATTTGTTAAGGCAGATTTAGATGATTAAGGAAGCTATAGTGTTGGTCTAGAGTTAGACAACAAATAAAACCAGTGTTAATTAAAGCCAGCCCTAAGACAAAGATTTGGGAAATAAAAGTGTTGCTACAGCAGCTGTCTTGAGCTCATACAAAAATAGAGTAGGGAGGAGGGCACGGGTGGTGCGGCAGGGTTAAATCGCCAGCGATGGAGGTGCGGCGGCACGGGCAAGGCTAAACAGGGTGCCAAGAGGCGGCGCCCACGAGGGCACTAGCGGCGGGGCCGAGGGCCGTGGAGCGGCGGTGCGGGGCCAAAAAGCGGCAATGACGCCATGGCGCATCGGGAGCGGCGCCACGACACATGCGGCGCGCGCGGTGTAACATCACAAAATCCTAATGCAGGATTATGTAATATAAATGCATTAGAAAATTACCTTGATCATTTGCATAGGAAATATGCTATGTTGTATTTGGATTTTTGAGTTAAAAGTAAACCTTGAACTATAAACAAATGGATGCTAAAAGGAAATAGATAAAATAAAGTAAATAAATTTAAAGGATAGAATTATTTTGGGCATATTATCCCAGATATAATTCACCCAAGATTTTATATGGAATCTTGTTTAAGAAAATAATTGTAAGAGCACAAAGCAGAAATTTCTACGAATTTTGTAGAAATTCACGAACGTCTAAACCTCTAAAATTTTTACAGAGCAACTACATAAGGTCAAAGCTTACACAAAAATTTATTAAAATTTGAAGTATTTTTACTAGTGAATTAAATCGGCAAAGAAATCAATAGAAAATAAAAATCCTAAATCTAACCTCTCTCTTTCACCTCCTGACCAGTAGGCCCCTTCGCGAGGACCGTCTTCCACCTCGTGTCCAGCGCACAGTGTGACTGTGAGCTCTCCACCGTGCCCACCATTTTGCACCGCCGTGGTTTTTTCCACGACCAAACTTACCTTGTCGCGTTGCCTTAACGTCGTGCCCATCCTGCCCGATCAAGCCCATGCCCGCCGTACACCGCCGAGACACAGAGCTCCGCGCCCTTGATCGAGCCTTCCTCGTCCATCTCCACCTTTCTACCTATAAATAGGACATCCCAAGCTGCGCCTCTTCCTTTCCAAGCCGGTCGCTCGCTCACTCCTCTTCTCTTTCACCAATCGAGCTCTAGAGCTCAAGGACTCTGAGCCCTTTTTGGCCATGGGTTTTGTATCACCCTTATCATGTCATATCATGTTCCGGATCACCCTAATGCTATCCCTCACTCATTTTCATATTCGATTCACGGATCGTCCGATTCGCCCTTCTTCCTCGTCTCGGCCGAGGCGCGCCTCAAGCCCAGCCGCATTTCTGCACCTTGGACCAATCAGCTGTACCTGAAGCATCGCCTGGACTTACTGAAGCTCCTCCAACCATTGGACTTCGAGCTCCTCCAATCGACCTTCTTCTCCATGCCGCTGCGGCTCATCATCGGCATTGACCCCAACAACCTTCAACCTCCTTCTCGCCACGGTATGCTCCTAGTAGCCCCTAGAAGCTCATGCGTGCTAGTTTGGCAAGGCGTAGCTCGGTTGAGCTCTGCTCTTTGTTGTACTCGCTTCTCCGCTCGTCGCCGGTGCACCACTGCGTCAGGCAACCTCTGGCCTCGACGTCGGTGCCAGCGGGTGCGCAAGGGTATGAAGATTCTGTTTTGGGCACTCTTCGACCCCTACGAGTATCACGCCGTCGGCGAGATGCATGGGGCTCGAGCCATCATGCGGCACACCGGTGGCGAGCATCGTAGCTAGTCATCGGTGTGTCTAATCACCCTCATTAAAGGCTAATCAATGTTTAGTTGTCGGGTTAGTTCTTTTGAATTGCAGTCACGCAGGCCCCACAATCACTTAAGCACATAGCTCACTACCTCGTAGACTGTGCACTGTGCGCATCCAGTCGAAACCTCCCTACGACCACCTGGTCGAAATACCCTACGACCACTCCCGACCACCGGTTGAAACCTATGACCACATGTAGTCGATGCTATCTACGACCACATGTAGTCGAAGCTCCCTACGACCACCTGGAGCCGATGCTTGCTACGACCACATGTAGTTGTAGACTCCTTTTCGACCACGTGTAGTCGAAGCTCGCTATGACCACACGTAGTCGTGGACTCCTTTCCGACCAGGTGTAGTCGAAGCTTGCTACGACCACACGTAGTCATAGACTTCTTCCGACCATGAGTACTCGAAGCGTGAGCGATTAACAAACCGTGAACGATACTCAAAATTGATTTTATCCAGCCAACCAAAATGAAACCTTAATAACTTTTGCTACAAAACTCCAAATTAAATAAAATTTGTCTAAAATCATAATCTACTGAATATGTAAAAAAAATTAATTTTGGTTACTGTTGTTTTTGTTGGATGTTATTTTAATTCATTTTGACTCTTTTAGACGTCGATAATTCGGGTTTTTATTGTGATGATCAATGCACTATACCTCTAGATCTGTAAGAGCAAGGCAAGCACCCCCTTTGATCATGTTGATCCCAGTATTTTAATTATTGTACTTTGTTTTGTAAATGCTATTATGCATGCGTATATGTTTTGTATGAAAATGCTATTGTTGGGAAATCGGTAGTTGTAATCCTACTTGCTGCATAAGTCTCCTTGAAATATTGATCCCTTACTGTTGTAACCTTTAGAATATGGGTTAGACAATATGTAATATCAATTGGGGATTTATAAGTGCGGTTATCTCACAAATGCAACTAGAGCGATAGATTTTCTGAAAAAATTGATAAAATGACAATATGATAATTTGCGAATTTGGGATATTTTGAAAATGGTCCAGAGGTGTTATTATACACAACAACTATCCGAGCAGTAGGAGGAGGAGAGCATGCAATGTCAAATTACCTTTATTTGTACTTGAAGGGTGCATTCGATCATGGCTACTAAACCGACCATTAGTCGATCTACTCGTGGCAACATCTCTGCGACATTCTGTTGGCAAATTTTCAGGGCACCTACAACCGCCCTGGAAAGGAGGACGACTTGCACCAGATGAGACAAAATGATCATGAGACTCTGCGTCAATTCATCAGGCGCTTTAGTCAGGTTCGTAATTCCATTCCAGAGGTTTCCGATTCATCTGTTATCAAGGCTTTCAAGTAGGGAGTCCGCAGCAGAAGGATAACGGAGGATATCACTTTGAATCCTCCTATCACTATCGTCGAACTCTTCGAGATGGCCGATAGATATGAAACTACTCTTTGAGCGATCAGTGAAACAACACTATTGACCGTGAAGACAACCTCCCTCAAGAGACAAGCGTAAGTGGTAAGAAGAAGGACAAAAAGGCTAAGAAATCCAAGAACAAGGCGAAGAGACATAAGTCTCCAGCCACTGGTTCTAAGGAGATCCTAGTCTTTCGACCCCAAATAGGAAGACGCCCTCATCACTTTCCTCCGAGCAAACGCAGATGTCTTCCCGTGGCAAGCATCCGACATGCCCGGAGTCCCTAGGGAAGTGATCAAGCACAGGCTAATTTTAAGGCCTGATAAAGTACCCGTAAAACAAAAGTTACGGAGATTTGCCCCTGATCGATGAGATGCTATTAGGTCAGAATTGGACAAGTTGCTTAAGGCAGGCTTTATAAGAGAAGTCAATCACCCAGAGTGGTTGGCCAACCCTATAATGGTTAGGAAGTCAAACGGCAAATGGCATATGTGCGTAGACTTTACTAATCTTAATAAAGCTTGTCCAAAAGATGATTTCCCTTTGCCTCGTATCGATCAGTTGGTTGATTCTACTGCTGGTTGTGAAATGTTAAGTTTTCTAGATGCATACTCTGGTTACCACGAGATCAATATGTGTCGAGAAGATAAAGAAAAGACCACATTCATTACACCATTTGGAATATTTTGCTATGTAAAAATGCCATTTGATTTAAAAAAATGTTGGAGCTTCTTTTTAGCGTTGAATGCAAACGACTTTTTCACCTCAACTAGGCCAAAATTTGGAAGCCTATGTTGATGATTTAGTCGTAAAAAGCAGCAAACGACTTAATCATATCGCAGACCTGCAAGAAACATTCGACAATCAAAAATACCGCTTGAAACTCAATCCTGAGAAGTGTGTGTTCGGAGTCTCTTCAAGAAAATTGCTTGGATTCTTAGTCTGTACACGAGGAATCGAAGCAAATCTGAAAAGAAAAGGCCATCATGCAAATCGCCTCTCGACCACAAAAAAGAAGTTCGAAACTCACGGGATGCATGGCGGCATTAAGTCATTTCATCGCGCTTGAGAGAAAGGACTACCTTTCTTCAAACTTCTAAGGAAGCACGAGGGTTTGAGTGGTGAAAGAGGCTAACACGACCTTTGAGGATGTCAAGAGGTATCTTACGAGTGCTCCTATCCTGGTTTCTCCGAAATTAGGAGAGATGCTCTTAATTTATCTAGCTGCCACGCCACAGGCAGTGAGCGCAGTACTGATCGTAGAACGTGAAAACATACAACGACCAGTTTACTACGTTAGTGAAGTTTTACACGGGCCTAAGGAGCGTTACCCTCAAGTTTAAAAACTTCTATATGCCCTCCTCATGTCTTAGAGGAAACTGCAGCATTATTTTCAAGCGCACAAACTAGCTGTGCCGTCTGAGTTTCCCTTGGGAGTGATCCTCTAAAATAGAAAAACAGTGGGACGCGTGACAAAATGGTCAGTCGAACTTGGGGAATTTGACATCTATTTCGTGTCCTGAACGGCCATTAAATCCCAGATCTTGGCAGACTTTGTCGCCGAATGGACAAATCCTGAACCTGTTCAGGATCTCCAGTATGATTCCCACGACTAGTGGACGATATACTTTGACATGTCACTTACTATAAGTGGCTCGGGGCTAGGTGGTCTGGAATCTCCTACGGAGAGACCTTAAAGTATGCCATACAATTAAACTTTGGGCCACTAACAATGTGGCGAGTACGAAGGTTTGCTAGCTGGCATACGAGCCGTGAAAGCGCTCTCGATTCGCCGACTACTCGTGAGAGGAGACTCTCAACTGGTCGTGAATCAAGTCGAAAAAGAGTACCAGTGCTCTAATCCGACAATGTCTCGGTATTTATCAGAAGTCTGAAAGCTTGAAAAGCATTTTCTTGGTTTTGAGGTTCAATTTATCCCTTGAAAGGATAATTTTCTCGCAAACCAACTTGCTCATATAGCTTCTTCCCGATCCATAGTATCAAAAGGAGTTTTCTTGGAGCAACTCCAGAAGTCGTCCCTGGTTGAAGAACCAGAGACGCCTCCGATTGAGACAGCATCTCTAGAATACGAGGATACCTGGATGACTCCCATCTATGAGTATCTTTAGACGGGTTCCGTACCCGATGATGATCTCGAGGCAGATCGATTATCCTGAAAGGCCAAAATGTATACTTTGGTCGCAAGGCCAAAATGTATACTTTGGTCGCAGAAGTCCTCTATAAAAGAGGCACTCAAGGGGTGCTCATGCGATGCGTTTCACAGAGCGAAGGATTAAAACTCCTTCACGACATACACGGAGGCATCTGTGGGACTCATGCTTCCTATAGAACGCTGGTCGGTAAGGCCTTTCGACAAGGTTTCTATTGGCCAATAGCCCTCTACGATGCCAAGGAACTGGTTAAAAATGTGTATAATGCCAGTTTCATAGCAGGCAAATACACCAACCGACTCAGTCATTACAAACAATCCCTTTATCTTGTCGCTATTTTAGAACCGATCTTACGTAAAAATTGTTTGATTCGGGGGGTCTCCACAATTGATCATGTAGACAGAAAAGACATGTGGATTTTTATACAGGTTCGGGCCTTCTCTAAAGAGAATAACAACCCTACTCCTGTGTGTATTGTATTGGGTATCCTCGTTACAATCAGTGGAAAAGACTTGCGCTAATATCGCTACTAATTGCCTCTCTCCCCAAGTCTCCCCCTCCATCTCTGAAAGAAACCTATTTATAGTATACAGTGAGGGAGGTTGTCGTTCCAGGTCTAGAGGTGCTAATTACTTTGTAATAATAAGAGTAATTAGCAGAGTAGTAACCTTCCCACGTTGCCTGACGGTTATCAATCAGAGATAATGGTGAGTTAACTGCGGTTATTCCAGAGAATAACTGTGTATCCTGACTGCTCAGATCTCACAGTTAATAGGGCTTACTAGAAAGTGGACCCAGTTATCTGTGGAGAAGTCATGGCAGGACTGGTCGTGAAAGGACTCACGACCAGGGGGTAGACATAGAAAAGCTTACGACTGGATACTGGTCGTAGAAAAACTTACGATCGAAGGTAATCGTAGGAGAACTTATGATTACATGGTAGTCGTAGAAAGACTTACTGAAGAGAGTGTGGCCCGATCTTCCGAAAGGTATTGATATGTCGATTATGGAGACACGACGTTGATGATCCAAAGGCTCCGACCATGTGGGGACCCCGGTAATTATCTCCATAAGACCGAGATTAGACAAGGTCTTAAGGACATAATCACGGGTCTCGGTAAATAATTCAATTTAACTCTATCCAAGTGAGAGGCTTAGCGAATGCTGAAACCTCAACGATCATGCGCGCGCTCCTTTGCGAGCGCTACATGATTGCCGATTCTCTTTCGATTCGAAGCACTACACTTAGTGAGTTAAATGGGAATTCATCAACAACGAGTATGACTTATATTGGCTCCCAAGATCAATGACCAATATACTCATACTCTCATCCAACGTTGATTACATCCATACAACAAGAGATCAAAAGACATACTGCATAATAGTCAAAGTCTACAGCTTATTACATGCGGCCGACCGGCCAAATTCAAAGTAAAGTATCAAGTAGCAGCGGAAGCAAATAAATAAAGCAAAAGACCAGTAGTGGTATGCCCATCACCCATCGGCAACCGACTGGGGGTTAAATGATAGCACATTACTCGTTAGTGTCACCCAAGTCAACACTAACGAGATCGTCATACTCATATTCTTCCTCACCTGAAAAGGCCAAAGAACATCCGTGGTGAGTACAAGTGTACTACAAGTCTTACACAAATAAAAGTAGTTATGCATAAGGGTCATTCAAAGGATGGCTCATATTGGTTTAGTTTTGCGAAAGAGACGCAACAATTAACATCCTACACATACTAGTTTTTCATGTGCCCATTTAAAATCAGATTTGAAGTAGAAGTAAAGCATGTAGTAAAGCATTTCAGTAATAAACAATTGAATCATACAAAGACCAAAGTGGCAGCCCACTTTGATGTACTAAACATATGAACATCCCGTTCATGACAAATACCAAGTTCAACCACAATTTTAATTAAAAGTCTAACAATAAGCAGCCACAAATTTCAAGCGGTCGTCCATAACCGTGGACACGGCTATTCGAATAGATTTATACCCTGCAGGGGTGTACTACTTTACCCACACGACTTGATTAGCCCGTTAGCCTCCAGATGCCTCCGAATATAGCACACTTCCTATGGTATGTCGGCCGGGTAAATCAAGATATGGTCGTTTTTAGCAAGACAATTCCATTGGCTAAGTCCCTCAACCTAGGGCTCCTAGGAACATAAGACGTTACGGCCTCCATGCCCTATCGGCCCCAAAAGGGACATAGGATTTCTCGGTCCTATGCCCTTACAATTTCACCACCGTGGAACTCAGCACAATAAAACCTTCCCCCTACTTAACCATACGGCTCCCAACCCGCGTGTGGCAGCACGAGTGTTGCTTGAACAGCAGGTACCCAAAGTTCGGTCCTTAATTGTCTCGACAAGTCCTTCCACTTACCCAAGGCTCGTGCACAAAGCACCATCACTAACCAACACTTGTCCAGACCAAAAAGCCCATTTAAAATGACAAAATTTGTCTCATAAAACAGCTACAAAGATCTGAAGTAAAAACATAAAGTAAGGGTTGTGTTTATCCCAAAACCAGCCAGGTTATTCCGACGATCGAACTACCGTATCTAGACTTGCATGGCTAAGCAATTCTATAACCCATAATTCACACATCCTATCTTAAGCATATAGGAGTTGGCATAATTCAAGATTAACCTCAAGCATAGGACATAACTGAACTACACATCACAAAAATATCGACATAATCAAAATAGCATGCAAGCAATTATCATTGCACTATCTTAACCAAAACTGGGATCAAATATGATACAAAAGAAAGTTCAAATGATGCTTGCCTTGCTGGTACAGTAGCTGCTCGCTCTCAGTAGCGTAAGTGTCGATATCAATATGCTCGGGATCTATATAATTATAACATCAAATAAATACCGAGAAAACAACTCAAAAACCAAAATGCTCAAAAATGCATGATTTTTCTACAGTAGTTAGGTCATGATTTTAGATGGATTTAGGTAAAAGAATTATTCCATTTGTAGTTATGAATTGGAAGTTATATTATTTTGAATTTGTGTTTCATTAACCTAAGTTATGCAATTTAATTATTTGGCCAAAATTTGTAGAATGATGGTGGGGTAGAGGATTACATAGGTAAATAGGTAATATTAATACAAGTTCAGAATAGTTGAGTTTGTCCCATTTGGAGTTCTTAAGATTTAGTTATGTATTTTCAAAGTTATCAGCCTTTTATAGTATAAAGAAAATGGAGTTAAAGATTATATTCTCCCAAAATAGTTTCTGTGACAGAGGTAATATGGAGACCATTTTTAGAATTAAGTTCACTAAAAATGAAAATTATCAAAAGTGGTCTCACTGTTTTTGGAGTTTCCAATAATTACTTATGCATTTTTGAAGTTATCAGTCATTTTTCTATTGTACAAATAATGGTTTTAATGGAGTAATCTCCAAATAAAGCTCTCTGCTACAGAGACAAGTTTGAAACTAATTTTAATATAAAGTTTACTAACAGTGAAAATTTCCAGAAGTGGTTTCATGTGATTTGGAGTTAAACTGATTTAGTTATGCATTTTAGAAGTTAATACATGTTTTTCAGTGTGCCAGTAAATGATTTTCGGATTTTATAATTCATTTGCTACTTTTCTTACCGGGCACAGCGCTAGCTACGGTCACTGACTTGCGGGCCCAGGTCAAAGTTTTGACCCAGTCCACACCCAAGGTCAGCTCGGCCGAAACTCAGAGGGAAAACGTATTCCACAAAATACGTCTCCTAAACACAAAAGCGTAAACTCGTATTTGAACTACCCAGAGTACGTGTTCTATTAGGGAAAACATAAACTAGTAACTACGCAACCACTCAACCGCTAAACAACAGATTTAAACCTAATGGCGCTTCTGGTAACTACGGCCAGATGACAACGGCCCGTGGTTGCCGGCCGGCTTGCCGCCGCGATGCCACCTGTGAGCTGGTCAGGGCTTGGGATAGATGCACAATAGTGGCGTGCACCTCCTGGTAGTGAGGTTGGTGCCTGAAGTGGACCGGAGCGACGGCCAGCCGGAGATGGGCGGAGGCGCGGAGCTCAACGCTTCGGCCAAAAGTGCAAAATGCGAAAACAAGCTCCGCATGGTCCATACAAGCGAGCACGAGTCCCGAGGACTACTAGGAGCTACCAAGCTAGGAGAGGGCTTGGGAAGCTTAAGCAGTGGAGGCTTGTCGGTGCCGTAGAAGAAGGTGGCGGCAACTTCGGTTTCACGAGGAGAGGATTCCCGAGCAAAACCCAGAGACAAGAATGATCAAGATGACTTAAAGATCATCGGAGGAAGCTATAGAAGCGAGGAATTTGACAATAGCTTCTGGACCTAAGTGGGAGACGAAAAGACTCCTCACCGCCCGAAAATGAGCTTTCTTCAAATCCTCACGATCTGTCATGTAATGACCAAATTGATTGAGGAAAACTTAGTTAGATCCTATGACACAACGTGACGCGAGAGAGATAGAGAGGAGCTCACGGAGTTGAGGATGACAAGGTGAGGCCCTTGGTGCGTGCTCTAGAGCTCCAGAGAGCACGATGATGGACCGGAGCTACAAAGCACGAGAGAAGCTCACATAAGCTAAAATGGATTCGGCATCAAACAAGAAAGAGAAAGGCACCACCCGGTGGAGACTTACATAAGCGAGGAGCTGGTACGAGCTTCCCTCTCCTCTGTCAACCGAGGAGAAGTGAGGGAGAATGGAGGGCTTCAAGGGGTGATAAAGCCAGGGGGACGTTGGGGGTGGGTGCGGTGTGCAGAGGAGAAACGCGGGGGCGAGCCAGCGGCGCGGTGAAGTGACGAGGATCGGGCGAGACGACCGCGTGGCGAGGAGTGTCTGCGAGGGCGCCAGCGGGAGGTTGAAGGCGATGCTGACAAGCGGGCCCGCGATGGCAGCGACTTAAGGTGCGGGGGTAAGTCGGCACTACGTGGCTGATTTTAGCCCGTTAGATCAGGATCGGGCGGATGATATTGGTGGGGGCATTCGGACGGGTCAACAGGATGGCGAGATCTGCACCGTTGAACCTTGATCCGATGACTGCATGTGATGGTGCATTTAGGAGGTTGGGTTGAGCCGGTTCACCTGGGTCGGACTCGAGCCCGGGTGTGGTTCAGGCCCGAGGAACAGTACCAGGGTTTGACTGAGGTTTAAAATAGCTACTCTACTTTGACTGGTGCTTCATAAATAGAAATAAATTTCATAAAATCATGAAATAATTTGTGGGGGTTCCTGGGAAGATATAGTTCCCATAAAAATTATGAAACCCCACTGTTCATATTAAAATTTGTGACATTTAAATTCAAAAATGTTGTATGTCTATGAATGTTGTTTGAATTTTAATTAGGTTCAAACTAGTCCCAAAATTTTGGAAAAATATATTTATTCATGAGAATTAATGTAGTATTTAAATAAATTGATTCCAGATGATGATCACAACTTTTTATTACAGATGCTAAAAGAAAACCGAAATTTGAAGTGTATGTTTATATGAAATGAGATTTTCCAAGTGCAAAATATTATTAAATGATTTGAATTTGATAATGCAGGTTAGTGAGATTCTTTATAATCCATTTTAATATTTGGGGCTGTGACAGACCAGAACGGATCGAACCCCTCGCAATCACTACACCACCGCTCCGTTGGTTATCAACCGTCTTTAACGCGGTTGACCTCGCAAGAAGGCTATCTCCATGGCGAATCGAGAACATAAACAAGAGAGTAGAAGATGCAATCTGAAATTGTATTGCGAATAATAATGAAGTTCACAGAGTGGGTTTCCTCAAACCGAACAAACGGCGAAACTGCAAAGCGGCAGAATAATCTAAGAAAAACCCAAATCGGACTAAAGGGTGACGACTCTTATATGAGGAGGGCAACTAGGAGGTGGAAACCCTAGGTGGGGTACTGTTCATGCGGCTATGTTACTGTTCATGTGAATAGTAATGGGCCCCGGGGGTGGCTGTTCCACATATGGGCCATATGGGCCAAGTCAGCTCATAGAACTCAGATAGAAGCCTTTTAGGCTAAAAGAAAAGGTGACGCATCACCAAGTAAGGGGTGGCCGAAGCTCTTTGAGTTGGAGGCCACAAATTCTTCATCTCCTTTGGCCATTGTTATTGACTTCTCCTTCCTTGATGCATATCATCAACTCCTTGCTGTCCCGTCCTAGATTCCTAAGCACAAGCAAATCATCTCCATTAGGCAGCATCATAGAGTTCTTAAGTGATACACTCAGCCCTAGAAACGAATTTACCTGATAATTTAGTTGACGAGCACGTGCCCGAGTAATTGGACCTTGGACATCATTCATGGTAGTAGAAAGAGGAGTGTTTATATCAGTTGAAGTGATGCCCTCATCATCCTCCCCTTCTTGAATTGGAGTCGTCCTCGACTCAAGCTCATCCTCCGCTCCGAAGAATGGTCGTAGATCTGCAATGTTAAAGGTGGGGCTAACCCCAAAATCCGCAGGCAAATCTAACTTATATGCATTATCATTAATACGTTCAAGCACTTTAAAAGGACCATCTGCATGAGGCATAAGTTTAGACTTTCTCAATTCATGGAATCGCTCTTTACGCAAGTGTAACCACACAAGATCACCAGGTTCAAAAGTAACATGCTTGCGTCCTTGACTACCAGCAACTTTATATTTAGCATTCATAAGCTCAATGTTCTCTTTAGTTGTCTCATGCATCTTAAGTATCAAATCAGCACGTTGTTGAGCATCAAGATTTACCTTCTCCGAAGCTGGAAGAGGCAACAAGTCGATAGGTGCACGAGGGATGAAACCATAAACAATCTCAAAAGGGCACTTCTTTGTGGTAGAATGCAGTGAGCGATTATAAGCAAATTCCACATAAGGTAAACATTCTTCCCACATTTTTAAATTCTTTTTAAGCACAGCCCTCATCATAGTAGACAAGGTTCTATTGACTACCTCAGTTTGTCCATTGGTTTGGGGATGACAAGTAGTGGAAAATAGCAGCTTAGTCCCCAATTTAGCCCACAAAGTTCTCAAAAAATGACTAAGAAATTTAGCATCACGATCGGAAACTATCGTATTCGGAATACCATGCAAGCGAACAATTTCCTTAAAGAACAAATCAGCAACATTTGTAGCATCATCACTTTTATGACATAGTATAAAATGAACCATCTTAGAGAATCTATCCACGACAACAAAAATACTATCCCTCCCCTTCTTTGTTCTAGGCAGACCTAAAACAAAGTCTATAGAAATATCTTCCCAAGGTGTGCTTGGAACAGGAAGAGGTATGTACAAACCATGAGGGTTAAGTCGTGACTTAGCTTTTTGGCACGTGGTGCAGCGGGCAATGAAGCGTTCGACGTCTCGCCTCATTTTTGACCAATAAAAGTGGTGGGTCAGAATGTCCTCGGTCTTCTTCACGCCGAAGTGACCCATTAATCCTCCTCCATGCGCCTCCTGTAACAACAAAAGACGAACGGAGCTAGCTAGAATGCATAGCTTGTTAGCACGGTACAAGAACCCATCATGCACCACAAATTTATTCCAACCCTTTCCCTCTTGACAATTAAGCAACACATCTTTAAAATCAGCATCATGCACATATTGTTCCTTTATTGTCTCTAATCCAAAGATTTTTGAAGTCAAGTTGTGAGAGCATGGTATATCTTTTAGACAATGCATCAGCTATTACATTTTCTTTGCCCTTTTTATGTTTAATGATATAAGGGAAAGACTCAATAAACTCAACCCACTTAGCATGTCTACGGTTTAGATTGGTTTGACTTCGAATATGCTTCAAAGATTCATGATCAGAATGTATTACAAACTCTTTGGGCCATAAATAATGTTGCCATGTTTCCAAAGTTCGAACTAGGGCATATAATTCTTTATCATAGGTAGAATAGTTCAAACTAGACCCACTTAATTTTTCACTAAAGTAAGCAACATGTTTTCCTTCTTGAATTAGCACACCACCAAGACCTATGCCACTAGCATCACATTCTAATTCAAAAGTCTTGCAAAAATCAGGTAGTTGAAGCAAAGGAGCGTGTGTCAACTTATCTTTGAGAGCGTCGAAAGCTTGTTGCTGTATGGTGCCCCAAGTAAAAGGAACACCCTTCTTTGTAAGCTCATTCAGCGGTGCAGCGATGGTGCTGAAATCTCGAACAAAACGTCGATAGAAGCCAGCGAGCCCGAGAAAACTCCGCACTTGTGTGACCGTTGTAGGAGGCGGCCAACTCTGGATAGCGACGATCTTGGCCTGATCAACTTCAATGCCCTGTGGAGTAACAACATAGCCAAGAAACGATACTCGATCGGTGCAAAAGGTGCACTTCTCAAGGTTACCAAACAAACGTGCATCTCGTAAAGCATTAAAAACAGCACGTAAATGATTCAGGTGTACTTCATATGACTTGCTATATATCAGAATATCATCAAAATAAACCACCACAAATTTTGCAATGAAAGCACGCAAAACTTCGTTCATCAAACGCATGAAAGTGCTAGGTGCATTAGTTAAACCAAAAGGCATCACTAACCACTCATATAGCTCGAACTTAGTTTTAAACGCTGTTTTCCATTCATCTCCCAATTTCATTCTAATCTGGTGGTACCCGTTACGCAAGTCAATCTTTGTGAAAATAATAGAACCACTCAACTCATCTAACAGGTCGTCCAACCTAGGAATAGGATGACGATACCGTATTGTGATATTATTAATGGCTCTACAATCAACACACATACGCCAACTACCGTCTTTCTTAGGAACCAAAAGAACAGGAATAGCACAAGGACTAAGGCTTTCTTGTACATACCCTCAGTCCAAAAGGTCTTGGATTTGTCGTTGAATTTCCTTAGTCTCCTCCGGATTGGTCCTATACGCCGCACGGTTTGGCAAAGTCGCTCCCGGAATTAAGTCAATTTGGTGTTCAATCCCTCTAATAGGTGGCAGTCCCAGGGGTAGTTCAGCTGGAAACACATCCTCATACTCCTGCAAAATGTTAGTGACAACAGACGGCAAAGAGCTAGAGATATCATCAAGTGAAAATAAAGCGTCTTTGCATATCAAAGCATAACATGGCATATCATTATCGACAATTTCAGCAAGATCAGATTTGGTTGCAAGCATGACACAACCCTTTAATTTAATTCCCTCAGTTCTAGAACTAGGTGCCAACTTCTCTTTCTTAGGTGGGAAAATGTTCTTCACTACTTGCTGATTTTCAGATTCATGTTCATGTTTTTTCCTTTCATTTGCAGCTATCTCTTTTTCACATTGCACAATTTCAGGGTTCTCCATCTGCTGGCTGACCAGGGCTAATAGATGCGAGGGAAAAGCACAAGGTAAGGGAAGAGAATCTACTAAGGGGAGCGGGTTTAACCCAAAGAACACCAAGGAACACACAAATAGCAAAAGCTATTAAGAAGCATAAAACTCACAGCCAAACTACACCGAAGAAGGGAAACAAAGATCTAATCGTCTAGTCGATTAAACTCTAACTTAACAGGGCGACTTGGCTCAACACACGGGAGGAACCCATGCTGATTTATCCTATATGGCTGGTCTAAAGAGAGCTCAAACTGGTTACGGTCTTCATCAAACGTTGACTGCTTGCGATCCTTGCAGGCGAAGCTTGGAGAAAGATGGAGGCGACGTACAACTTCTTCTTAGTCTTGAATTTTTTGCAACGCACTTGTCTTGAACACTTGGGGAGATGTTGACGCGTTGTTGTTGGTTGCGTGGTCTTCAAACAGTTGCTCAAAACTGCTCTTGGGCATCCACCAAGACATTTAGCACGAATAACGATGACTATAGAAGTTATGAGGGAAGAGAGTCCAATTTAATACTCAAAATAGTGAGGACGAATATAGATGAGAAAGGAATAGAATGGAAGAGTATAGAAGCTAGACAAGATGAGAATAGCACATCGTTAAGATTTTCCATTTGTAAAATAAGTTTTGAAGTTTTCCTTACAACAGCCATTCTAACTAAGGTCACGACCTACAGTCGATATGGCTCTGATACCACCTCTGTCGGGACCCAAAAATGCAATTCTGGACCCTCTGTGTATACTGCACTAGTCCAGGGTCACGCTAGTGCACACAGTGGTAACATCGATGAAATATCATTTCCATATACAAAGATGACTAATAAATAGGCAAATAACAATAAATATCAGAGTAAAGACCTTAAGGTCAAAGCTTACAATTAATGCCTCGTAAGGCGAATAGCTCAATGAAGTCGGGCGAACGAAGCAGAATAACCGGTGAAGCCCATCCATATGCCCACAGCAATCGGCTAGGTGCGCGACCTAGTTCTTCTCGATCCTTGAAGTAGACCTTGTTGGTGCGATTCCTCCATTTACGTAGGTTTGGGCGCAAGTTTTACAACA
Organism: Ampelocalamus luodianensis; assembly: GCA_036346255.1. Lineage (NCBI taxonomy): Eukaryota > Viridiplantae > Streptophyta > Magnoliopsida > Poales > Poaceae > Ampelocalamus > Ampelocalamus luodianensis. Next base: position 214,087 of record JAYEVH010000300.1, on the reverse strand, counting down.
AGCGTGAGTACACAACCGTACTCGCAAGTCATACCACGAGAATGCAATGTATAGATGCGAGCTTATTCCAAAGGAAATGGCTTCTATGGTTATTTTAGAAATGCAACATTTGCAATTGAATACAAATAATAGATTGAAAGCATAATTCAAAACAAATAGACAATATTAATTTAACAGATTGTTTTCACAAAGACACACACCTAATCAAATTCTTTCACACACCATATGACTTAAATCACACAAATTGTCCCTTCCCAAAGGTTTTATGAAAATCTACCCTCGTGTGAAATCCCGAGCATTGTCCATGATCATGACGCGCTATTCGAATAGATTGTTTAACACTCTGCAGAGGTTGTACACTTTACCCACACGATATAACCAAAGTGGCCACACCGATCATAACAAAACGGTTCAGAAACTTCATCTCGACATTGACATTCTTATTCACATAGTACCCATATCACATAGCTTAACCTATCCACCTGAACATCAATGTCAAGACTCCATAACTTACTAATTTAGGCCCGTTTTATCGGACATGTGGTCGCATGCATGAGCTCGATTCAATGGTGCACAAAGTTAAGTCCTTAATTGACCAAGGCAAGACTTCCATTTTCTAACTAAATCACAAAGATTATCATACCCATCACAAAGTCCACCATATCACATAGTATCCACCACTTGCCTCAGTCTAAATCCTTTACCACCCGATTGGTTTCAATGCAACACATGCCATCACGAAGTAATAACACATAGCACACGTTTTACACAAAGTTCCATAATCACATAGTCAAATTTATAATTGCAACTCGAGTTATGATGATGACTCGTTGCATGGCTAAGCAATCTACTCGTACTAACCAACCCACGTTGGTAATACCATAGCACCAACTAAATATGAACCAATCTAGGGTGACAAAAGATTATGACATACAATAGACAAAGTGGATATAACAAATTGGATTAATAGCTAAACCCAAAAGCATTTAAATAATTACTTAAAGTAAATGCAATAATTTAAATCAAAGTAATTTTAAAAACTGGGATTCAATATGATCAAAGGTATAACTTGCCTTGCTACAGCAATGATGATCTTATTTTATCTTCAATCTTCTACTTGCTTGATCTTCAGCTCCTTTGGACGATTCCGGGACTTCGGCGTCTAACGAGAAAGAAAGCGCAAAACAAAACTAAATTCAAAAGACAAATCAAATAAAATCCAAATTGAAATTAAATGGTACTGGAAGGTAGATATTGAATTTAGATGAATTTAGAAACTTGAATGGGTTCAATCGGAATTCGGATGAAGAAGATATGGCTTTTAGAAGATTGGAATTCACATGAAATGATGAAAAAGCTCTACGAAATATTCTCAGAATATTCTATTCCGAAAATATTAGATAAAGAATGAGTGTATGATAGGTGGGACCGACTGGTATTTATGAATTTCTAGAATTAAAATAATTCCAGAAATAAGGTAGAGAGAGTGACAAGTGGGACCAATAAGATAAATGACTTTTCAAGAATTAAATTAATTCCCGAAAATAGAATTAGGGGTTGACATGTGGGCCATCGGTCTATGGACCGGGTCCACGGAGATATGCTAGTCCACGGTGGACCAAGCTCATGAACAAGGTTTGACCAAGGTTGGTGACATGCGGGACCCGCATGTAAGTGAGATAAATAATTAAGGTGTTTAATTAGGAGGATGACATGGGGTCTACATGTAATTGACAGAGATAGATATTATCCGGTATGACATACGGGGTCATTGTCATAGAGCAATGCCCACGGGGAGGAAGCAACAGAAGGAAACGAACGAGCAATGAACCAACGGCATGAGCAGTAAACATATATTTGGATGATTCTTGCTCACGGTGGTGCCGATGAGCGAGGCGAACCGAGTTGGCGAAGGGCAAAACGGAAAGGAAACGACGAGCCGAGATGATGACGCGGTCCGGGCGTCGAGATTCGGCTCCATGCGACGGCGGCGACGCGAAGAACGCCGACGACGGCGGCCTCACGAGCGCGTAACACTTCCGCGATGCTCTACAAAAGGGAGGTAAGCACGGCGTAGAACGCGGCGGCGAACTCAACGGTGGTGGAGTTGAAGGCGGAGATCAGCGGTTGCGAGTAATTGACCGGAGAAGAACGGCGGGCAAGAGGCGAGAGAACGTCAAATTCTCGGCGCGCGGTGGATGAAACTTGAATCTACAAGAGGGAAAAATAGGTATTGACGAGGGCACAAGATGGCGCGATCGGATTTTGGAAAAACTCACCGAGAAGCGAGGAACGCGATGAACACGTTTGGCTTTAGGGCTTGACATGGCCGACGGTGCTCGGTGATCTTGAGCGAAGAGGAAGAAACCATGACGCGTAGAACGCGACGACGCTGAAGCCAACGCCGCAGACGGTTCGGCGGGGGCGTCGGATGAAGCCGTAGTTCGCGGAGAAAACCTTTGGTTGGAGCTCGGTTTTTTGGAGATTGCGACGAAATTAGATCGGTTTGGAGGAAACCAATTCAGGGGATTGGAAGAGGGGATCAACACGGACGCGTGAGCGCAAACGGCTCGCATTTATATGCACCGTGGAGGAAGATATGGAAGTTTGAATTTTTTAGCCCAAGACGTGCACGTACTGGACTCTTCTCTGTTGCAATCGGGAGCTGGAAGATGAACAGTGCCGCGCGAGTGACTGTAGCACGTGGGCAGGAGAGAGAAAAACTGATTTTCGGAATTAAAAGAAATCCCGAAAATCAAGGAGACCAAATAAAATAGCAAACAAATCCAGAAAAATCTCAGAAAATACCCAAAAATTCCTTGAAGGACAAGGAAGCCAAATAACACAAATTTTTATTTAATTAATGTTTATATTAGTCAAATTAAATATTTTTAATTTAGGAAAATTCCAATTTAGCTTTATTAATTCAAATAAAATTGGTGAAGTTTTCCAGGGACCTAAACTACTCAAAAGATTTTTGAAAAACCAAATTTTGGGACGTTACAGCTTGCCCTGGCGTCGATCTCGATGCGGACGTACTTCCAAAGTTGGTCCTGGTCCTTTGTTGTCTTCCCTGCAATTCTTTTTCTACCAAACAAGCAAGCTGGAACAACCTATTGATATCATTATACTCCTTGTAATCAATTATGTCCTAAATTTCACGCCTTAAGCCCCCATAAAAATGAGCCATCTTATCCTCCTCATCCTCAATAACATTACAACACTGCATGCCTATTTGTAATTCTTGGTAATATTCCTCGACAGATCTATTAGCTTGGTCTAAGCGCTGCAATTTCTTACGCATATCACGTTTAAAAGCAGGAGAAACAAATCTAGCACGCATAGCTACCTTCAATCTATCCCATGTATCAGGTGTTAAGCCAGAATTAACTACTTGATTCCACCAAATGATAGCAAAATCTTTAAACTCACTAGTAGCTTGCCTGACTCTATGCACTTCAGGAACTAGATGGGTATTAATTTTTTGTTCAACTGTCATCTCTCAATCTAGATAAATTTTAGCATCATAAACACCCGCAAAAGATGGTATGGTAAATTTAACTTTAGCAAATGGGTCATCATTAACATGAACATTGTGGTGATGAAAATTATTACCTCCCATACCGTGATTTGTGTTGTAGGCGGTGTCGTGAGACGTGCTCTTGAGCATCACGATTTCGCCTCTCATTTATCATCTCCCACCTCAAGATCTTGGGCTGCATCATGTTCATACTCGCGTCCATTGTTTGGTGGCTGATTCACCATTCTTTCAAGGCATGTGGTGAGCGCTGCAATACTATCGTTGATTGAGCACTGTAATGCGGTTGTAGTAGCCTGTAGTTTTCTGTCAATGTCCTCATTAATGGTAGCGAGTTGTTCATCCAAAAGCGTCATGAGTTCCCCCTTTAACACACACTCTTTTTCATCAGAAGTCTCACCTGCTATGGTTAGTAGGAAACAAAGGACAACACAAAGATATTATCCCTATCAACTACTAGGTGATGGAAGGTGGAATCACACACTCTCAAGCGTCTTACCACACTCTTACAAGTGTTCTTACCAAAGCAAGCAGTAGGTGGTACAGCCGATGGCCGGTTCGTGATACCGTGTCGAGAGTGGGTACGATCGCAAGAGGGGACCTGTTCGATCAAGAGTAGGTGGAGCTCGGAAGGCACAATATGGTAGCAAAAGGATCAGCAATAATCGATCAAGAAATGCAAGTTGAAAGATTGTTCAAAGTACTCGTCCAAAGTTGCCGATCCTAGCCTAATCACGACTAGCTAATCAAAGTCCTATGCAAAGAAGTGTATGTACGCATTGCATAGCGATCAATGTGACTTGATGTAAGCAAAGGAGAACCTCACAACAAGTGCTAGGAGAGACACTAGCCCACTACTCAAACTTCTTTCTAAGGGCACAAGATTATTCACGCGATGTAGAGCACAAAACAAATGATATCGGTAAAACGCGAACACCCTCTAGATTGAGCAGATACAACAGCTAGTCTCAAACGATGAAAAGGCAAAGTTTTATATAGCTTATATATACTCGTTTGAAAGGTTTCGACGATATCTACAACTTTCTCAACTGGATGAACCACAAATTCCAAAGGGAAGACCGAAAGAAACGCCAAAAACTGAAAACTGAAAACTTACGACGTAATTTTGGGGCTAAAGATGGCCGCTTTTGGGGGTCTTGGAGGGTGACAGGCACTTTGCATGTTGGATTTTCAGATGCGCGTCGTCGATATCTTCGAAACGAGCACAAGAACGTCGAAATCCGACTCTGTATGCAAAAGTTATGCCCGTTTTACTGAAGGTGTGTTGGAAACGTACTCGCCTCAAATTCAAACAGCTATATCTTTTGATCCCGTGGGCCAAACGTGCCCAATTTTTTTGTGGTATCTTGTGGCTATCTGAGGAAGGGCTTCACCAATTTTCAATTGATTTGGCAAAGTTTTGTTGGGATTTCAAATTTCGAACAGAGAGTGGTCTTTTTCTATATTTTTTTCATGTTTTTCCTCTCCTTTTTTTCCTTTTTTTTTTGTCAATCACCGAAATCAGACTTCTCTTTTTTTTTTCTCTCTATAGCCTGAAACCCGACACCCTAATCTCTTTGGCCAAACCGTGGCGGTGCAAAGTAGCAGCGGCAAACAAGGGGTGGCCGCGAGTGGGGTGCCGCGGCATGGGGTGGCTGCGGATGGGGTGGCCGTGGCAAGGGTGGAAGCGGATGGGGTGGCCACGGCAAGGAGTGATGTGGGGGCGCGGTAGGGTTTTGTGGTGGTGCGGTAGCGAGGGTTGTGGGGCGCGGCAGGGTTTCGTGGTGGTGGTGGCGGTGGCAGTCGATGGCAGTTGGCGCGGCAGACTTAACACAAAGATGAAGCTACGCAAAGGAAACACGATGCAAACTAGACAACGACAAACTAGACTAGACCAGCAACTGACTCGACGATGCAACAATAATTCAACAAGCAAAATACGGAAAAGAAAATTGCAAGGCATAAGGGGTGATGGGACAACGGAAGACACGACGAACAAATTATTTTTGTGGGGCTAATTTTCTGGATTTTTAGGACGATGAACATAAACTAATCTAAAAGGGACGAATTACCTAGCGGGCAACCTTTGCTCTGATACCACCTGATGAGAGTGTGGCCCGATCTTCCGAAAGGTACTGATATGTCGATTATGGAGACACGACGTTGATGATCCAAAGGCTCCGACCAGAACGGATCGAACCCCTCGCAATCACTACACCACCGCTCTGTTGGTTATCAACCGTGCAGAACGCGGTTGACCTCGCCAAGAAGGCTATCTCCTACAAGCGAATCGAGAACACAAGCAAGAGAGTAGAAGATGCAATCTGAAATTGTATTGCGAATAATAATGAAGTTCACAGTGTGGGGTTCCTCAAACCGAACAAATGGCGAAACTGCAAAGCGGCAAAATAATCTAAGAAAAACCCAAATCGGACTAAAGGGCGACGGCTCATATATGAGGAGGGCGACTAGGAGGTGGAAACCCTAGGTGGGGTACTATTCACGTGGCCATATTACTGTTCATGTGAATAGTAATGGGCCCCGGGGGTGGCTGTTCCACATATGGGCCATATGGGCCAAGTCAGCTCATAGAACTCAGATACAAGCCTTGTAGGCTAAAGGAAAGGTGACGCAACACCAAGTAAAGGGTGGCCGAAGCTCTTTGAGTTGGAGGCCACAAATTATTCATCTCCTTTGGCCATTATTATTATCTTCTCCTTCCTTGATGCATATCATCAACTCCTTGCTGTCCCGTCCTAGATTCCTAAGCACAAGCAAATCATCTCCATTAGGCAAAGATCATAGAGTTTTTAAGTGATACACTCAGCCCTAGAAACGAATTTACCTGATAATTTAGTTGACGAGCACATGCTCGAGTAATTGGACCTTGGACATCATTCATGGTAGTAGAAAGAGGAGTGTTCATATCAGTTGAAGTGATGCCCTCATCACTTACTACTATAGGGGTGATCGTAGAAGGACTTACGACCACCTGATTGACCTCTCCCTTACCATTGTAAGGGGTATACTTAATAACTGTGTGACGTCATATTTTCCCATAATACTCAATTACGGCTAAATAATAAAATGAGGATTATTAGATCTTCGTCACTTTGCCTTTTGCGACTTGGGGTCTTGATATCCTAGGACCGTTACCCAAAGCTCCAGATGGATTCGAATTCCTTTTTGTGGCTATTGATACATTCACAAAATGGTTAGAAGCTGAACCTGTGACTGGGATAACAACAGAAGCAGCAAAAAGGTTCATGATGAGATGCGTGATAACTCGATTTGGGGTACCTAGTTGAATAATCACAGATAATGGTAAGCAATTTTCGAGCACGAAATTTCAAGAATTCTACGATGAGTTACGCTTCCATTGCCCACCCCCAAAGCAATGGGGCAGTCGAAAGAGCAAATGGCTAAATAATACAGGCAATTAAAACTCAACTCTTCGACCAGCTTGTCAAGCGCTCGGGGGCTTGGGTACAAGAATTACCCTCAGTATTATGGGCAATTCGTACGACTGCTAGTCGGGCCATAGGTGAAACACCTTTCTTTCTAGTTTTTGGTGCCGAAGCCATGCTTCCACCGAAATTAAAGATCAGGTCGGCATGAGTGGAAAATTTAAACAATTCTGTCCAAGAGCAACTTCGAGCGAACGACATCAACCTGCTCGAAGAGAAGAGAAACCAGGCTTTAATCCGTTCAGCAGTCTACCAACAAACCCTGCATAGATACTACGATCGTAAGGTCTAACCTTGCAGCCTCGCTGTAGGTGACTTGGTATTGAGGCTTATCCAATCCCAGTCTAATCGGAATAAACTTTCCCCCCAGTGGGAAGGTCCTTACACTGTGGTCGAAGTTACACGTCTAGGTTTGGTACGACTAGCAATGGAAGATAGCCGTGTTCTCTCAAACTCTTGGAACATCGACCAGTTACGCAAATTTTATGTGTAACAAACCTCCACGATAATAAAGTATCAGGTTCTTTCTATCTTTATTTTCTATCTTTGAGTACTGCTTTTATAATTTTTTCGACCATATTTTATATGCTCAATTTTTCTTTACACTGGTCGAAGAAATGACACAACAACTAGTTGAAGTCTCTCCTCTCTACACGTGGTCCTGCCCGCTAGAAGGAGCTTCCTAGTATCGTCTTGTTCCTAACTTTTGCTACCAATACAAAGGTTTTGGGCTCAGAAACATGGTCGAAAAGTTTTTAAGCAAACTCTTATCACCTTAGTTTATTTATTTATTTTAAAAAATACTCTAAGAAGAGTGCACTTTTGAGATTTGTTCGACTATTTTTGGTAAACTTGGTCGGTTTTAACTGGTCAGAGGAAGAAACACACCTAGTCGAAGCTTCTCCTCTCTGCACGTGGTCTTGCCCACTAGAAGGAACTTCCTAGCGTCGTCCTGTTTCTTACTTTTGCTACCAGGACAAACTTATCGAGTATATTGAAAAAGGTCGAATGAATTTTTTAAAATGTCCTCTAGATGTTTGTTTCACTCAAGTTGCCGTTCTTGATTTGATTAATCTGGTCGGAGATAGTAACATCACCTAGTCGAAGTGTTTCCTTTCTGCACGTGGTCCTGCCCACTAGAAGGAACTTCCTAGCGTCGATTCATCTCTACTCTTTCAACCAGTGCAAGATAATCAAGATCGAAAACCATAAGTCGAACAAACCTCTCTATTTTCAGGAACCCTTTTTTTTACTATTTTCTTAGTTTATTCAAATAAACTAAGTAAATAGTCGGGGATAGGATAAAGTTATAAACATGACTTCCATTCTTAGTCTTGGTTTCTTTTCCGCTCACTATCTTATGAGTTACTAACTACGCTACAAGATGATTTGTAGGAAAAAGGAAGAAGGAAGAAAGGATTATAGATATCTGGTCTAATTATCTTTTCCATTTATTATCTTATAAGTTACTAACTACTCTACGAGATGATTTGTAGGAAAAAAGAAAGATCATACATCAACAAAAGGCTTGTCTTTACAGATTCCTATTACAGACTACTCTGACGAGGAGATCCTATTTGCATCTCCTCTGTGACCTTCTCGCCAATCGATTGCATCTCTTCAATCAACCGCTCGCTTTAAGCGGTCAAAGCATCAAGTCGATTTCAACCGATTGAGGGTTAAGGCTGGGATCACGGGCTTTAAGCTTTGCTAGAACATAGCTTACATCCCCTTTGACCGCTTCCTTTATCGAGTCGGTCTGGTTGATCTTCAGAGTGGTTACCAACTCTTACAAAGTACCGACTTGCTCCCCAATGGTACTCGTGTGGGCAACTATCATGTCTTCACGAAGGGTGACCTTTTCAGCACGTAGCCCACCGAGTACATTGTTTAAAAGTGAGATATCGTCTTGAAGATTGACCTTTATCGACTTCATCTCCTCCTGGGTGTAAGTCGAAGCCTCATGGAGTTGTTTTATTTCAACTAATCGCTCTGAAAAGAGTAAGGTTGGTTAGATAAAATGACTCTACGAGATGAACAAATAATTTAATAGTAGGTAAAAGATTATTTACCCGCTAATTGAGAATCCAATTTCTCAATCTCTTGGTCTTTGTCCTTAGCGATGCGGGAAATTTCATGAATAGCCAAAGTTTTCTCTTTGACCTCGCCATGAAGAGTTCCCACTTCGGCTTGAAGAGCCCTTGTCTCGACTTCTTTTTCTGAAAAAGAACGAGAGGTTAGGAAGGTAAAAATCAAGATCACAAGCAGTCTTAACTTCAAGGGCGTATTGTTTATTTTTTCCTACAATCTGTTGGGTTCTGAGTCACAGGCTATGTACTTCTTCCCTTAGCTTTTTCGTCTCGGTTTTTAGTAGTCGGCGAATCAGCTAGGTCTTTCGCCACTCTTGAACCTGAAAATGTTAAAGGTAGACATGAGCACAGAGGCAAGTGGTTCTACAACCATCCTCATAGTCGTAAGTCTTTTGCGACTACTACGTAATTGTAAGTTCTTCTCGATCACTTCTAGTCGTAAGTTTTTCTCGACCAGATGCAAGTCGTAAGATTTTCTACGACAACCTCCACAAGCACTATACGAGTAGTCAAAACATAAAACGATTACGAACATCAGTGACTCACCACCTCTCTGCTTGCTCGCATAGTACTGTTTTTTCTTGTCGTAGCTTAACAAGCTGCCGGTTGTACTCGTAAACCATGGTAATTTGTTCCAAAGCTTTCTGCAAGAAAGAAAGACAATGAGAAGCAAGGAAAAAACCATACTTACGGGTATCGTCAGATACTTACATTCATGCCCGTCTGAGCGAACATGGAAACTATCCTTGTCGGATCTTTCAGCCCATCCATCTCTTCGACACGTTTCCACCAAACCCTTTCGAGACGTTCGTCATCAAAAACTTCCCCACAGTTGGGAATGTTACTGGGATAAGGGACTCGGTGTTGGTGATATGCCCTAGAGGCAATCATGGAGATGATTGTATCACGTCTATGTTTATGAGTTCTTGAATAAATGTTATTCTGTTCCTTGAATGAATCATTAGTTCTGAAGATCAACGAGTATGTGACTTGTTGGTGAAACTCTTCGACTTATATGATGTCGTTCTAAAAGAATCCCTGGTCGAATGTCACTGATCGGAACACCAGTGGCTCTACGACCAGCACACACTTAGTGGGATGGAACAAACCAGTACGAATACGATTCGTATAATATGTTCGGATAGAATCCGACACAGGGCACTATATAAGGAGATGCTTGAGGCTAGAAGATAATAAGAGACATGAGTTGTTTCCACCGAAACCCTAGCCGCCATCTTCTTGAGAGAGCCCTCCCGTGCGACTTAGTGCTAGCACACCGGCGTACGGTTGTTCCTTCTCTGGACGTGTGGATACCGTAGAGGTGCTACTGCGGTCGCTGTTGCGCTGAGGATGATCCGCGATCTTCACAAGGAACTGCGGAGGCTGCTGGAGGAGACGATCGACTACGAGGACGTTGGACGATCATCTACGACCACTACATCGGCGCGTTCATCGTCGGACTAGACTGCTCCGACTCTATTTCCATTTCACGCGATCGGTGGTAATGATCCGTGATCATCTATCTTGCTTGGCCTCTGGTTTACGTGGTAGAAATTTTGAATTGTTGCTAGCGTAGCCTACCCAGTATCCCTTCAGGGTATCGAGCCATCTTGCATAGTTTTTGATCTAGATCGGTCGCATATATTGGATATGTGACAATGTAGATTGGATCTGTTAAGAGTTGGCTATCGATGTGATTCTCCAATCGCTCCTCACGAGCTTTGAGCCCGTCATCTTGAATTTTCATATGAATGGCATGGAGAAATCAATGACCGAGTTACATGGTATGCTTAAGGGTCTTGAGGAGAGCATCAAGAAAAGTTTCAATCATGTGATGATAGTTCAAAGACTACTGACCTTCAAGAAGAAGGGTAAGTCGGGAAAGGGAAAAGGCAAAGGAAAGACCAAAGATGAGATCGAGAGTCTCAAGGCTAAGCTTAAGAAGCTTAAAGCGGGTCCTAAGCGACACGAATGTTACCATTGTCATGAGACTGGCATTGGAAGAGAAATTGCAAGAAGTACTTGGCGAGAAAGAACAAAGGAAGTATGACTTCTAGTTCGTATAAATGTTATACAAATTAATCTTGCCACTTCTCAGAGCCAGTTCTTGGGTATTTTATACGGATCGGTTGCTCATATTTGCAATTCGATGCAGAGACTAATAAGGAGTAGAAGTTTGGCAAGAGGAGATGTTGATCTTCGCGTAGGCAATGGAGCAAGAGTTGCTGCATTAGCTGTTGGCACTTTACCATTAGCTTTACCTTCAGGATTAGTTATGGAACTAAATAATTGTTATTATGTTCCAGCCTTAAGCAAAAATATTATATCTGCTTCATGCTTAGGAGCAGAAGGTTATGAATTCAGAATAAAGAACAATTGTTGTTCAATCTATTTTGAAGATATGCTTTATGGCCATGCTCCATTGGTGAATGGATTGTATGTCTTGAATCTTGAAGATATGCCTATTTATAATATTAATGCTAAAAGACTTCGACCCAATGAAATAAATCTCACTTTTATCTGGTATTGTCGACTAGGTCATATAAATGAGAAGCGCATGATGAAGCTCCATAAAGATGGTCTTCTAACCTCATTTGATTTTGAATCATTTGAAACATGTGAATCTTGTTTACTTGGCAAGATGACAAAAGCACCTTTCACGACCAGAGGTGAAAGGGCGAGTGACTTGTTGGCCCTTGTACATTCGGATGTATGTGGACCTATGAGCACGTCGACCAGAGGTGGTTTTCAGTACTTCATAACTTTTACTGATGATTTCAGCAGATATGGCTATGTCTACTTGATGAGACATAAGTAGGAATCCTTTGAAATGTTTAAGGAATTTCAAAATGAGGTACAAAATCAACTTGGCAAGACAATCAAATGTCTACGATCAGATCATGGAGGTGAATATTTGAGCCATGAGTTTGGTGATCATCTAAAGAAGTGTGGAATTGTTCCACAACTCACTCCACCGGGAACGCCTCAATGGAATGGGGTGTCTGAACGACAGAACCGAACTTTGTTGGACATGGTTCGGTCAATGATGAGCCAATCTGATCTTCCATTGCGCTTCGGGATACGCTCTAGAAAGCAATGGCTTTCACTTTAAATAAGGTTCCATCAAAAACTGTAGAGAAGACACCATATGAGATATGGACCGGGAAGTGTCCCGGTTTGTCTTTTCTCAAGGTATGGGGTTGTGAGGCATATGTCAAACGTTTGACGTCTGATAAACTCACACCTAAGTCTGATAAGTGCTTCTTTGTGGGGTATCCTAAGGAAACTAAAGGATATTATTTTTATAAGCGGGATGAAAACAAAGTGTTTGTTGCCCGTAATGGTGTCTTCTTGGAGAAAAAATTTCTTTCCAAAGGAGTTAGTGGGAGTAAGGTGCAACTCGAAGAAATTCGGGAAACATCCGAAAATGTTTCAACTCCTACTGAGCCTCTACAGGATGAACAAAATGTTGTTGAACTCAGAGATGAAGCATCACCCACATAGATCTAAAAGGCCACGTCAATTGCACATAAGGTATGGGCACGACGTTTTATTATTGAATAATGGTGAGCCTAATACTTATTCTAAGCGATGGTAAACCGAGACTCTGGATCATGGCTTGAGGCCATGAGATCCGAAATAAAGTCCATGCATTACAATCAAGTTTGGAACTTGGTTGATGCACCTGATGGTGTTAAAACCATTGAGTGCAAATGGATTTTTAAGAAAAAGATAGATATGGATGGAAAGATTCACATTCATAAGGCATGACTGGTTGCGAAGGGTTTCAAACAAATTCAAGGTGTTGATTATGATGAAACCTCCTCTCCTGTCGCTATGCTTAAGTCTATCCGGATCATTCTAGCTATTGCTGCATATTTCGATTATGAGATATGACAGATGGATGTCAAAACGGCTTTCCTAAATGGAAACCTAAGTGAGGATGTGTACATGACACAACCTGAGGGTTTTGTCGATCCAAAGGAAGCTAGAAAGGTATGCAAGCTTAAGAAGTCCATCTATGGATTAAAGCAAGCATCTCGGAGTTGGAACATTTGCTTTGATGAGGTCGTCAAAGGGTTTGACTTCATCAAGAACGAAGAAGAACCTTGTGTTTACAAGAAGGTTAGTGGGAGCAAGCTTATGTTTCTGATCTTGTATGTGGATGACATACTACTGGTCGGAAATGATATTCCAATGCTTGAATCTGTTAAAACTTCATTAAGAAATAGTTTCTCAATGAAAGATTTAGGAGATGCAGCATATATTCTTGGTATAAGGATCTATAGAGATGGATCTAAGAGGCTAATTGGATTAAGCCAAGACATGTACATTGACAAGGTGTTGAAACGGTTCAACTTGCAAGATTCAAAGAAGGGTTTCTTGCCCATGTCACATGGTGTTAATCTTAGCAAGACTCAGTGCCCTACGACCACTGATGAGTGAGACAAAATGAATAGAATTCCATATGCTTCTGCTATAGGATCTATCATGTATGCCATGCTGTGTACACGACCAGATGTTTCGTATGCTCTAAGTGTTACGAGCAGATATCAGTCAGATCCAGGTGAAAGTCATTGGATAGCAGTCAAGAATATCCTTAAGTACTTAAGAAGGACTAAGGATGCATTCCTTGTATTTGGTGGTGAGGAAGAGCTGGTCGTAAATGGTTACACCGATGCTAGCTTCCAAACCGACAAGGATGATTTCAGATCGCAATCAGGGTTTGTGTTTTGTTTAAATGGAGGAGCAATAAGTTGGAAGAGTTCCAAGCAGGGAACGGTTGCTGATTCTACGACAGAGGCTGAGTACATTGCGGCTTCGGAAGCTGCAAAAGAGGTCGTATGGATTAAAAAGTTCATTAATGAGCTGGGTGTGGTTTCGAGTGCTTCCAGTCCAATGGATCTCTATTGTGATAATAGTGGAGCCATTGCACAAGCAAAGGAGCCTAGATCGCATCAAAAGTCCAAGCACATATGTCGGGACCCAGAATTACGATTCTGGAACCCTCTGTGTATACTGCACTAGTCCAGGATCACGCTAGTGCACACAGGGTTAACACAGGTAAATATCGATCCACACAAGCGATAGATAAAGTAAACGATTAGTTTGAATAACAAATAATGGTTTTGACCTTATGGTCGAGTTTACACTTATTAAGCCACGCAGGGCTAACAAAGAAATAAAGCAGCAGCGGAACGGAAAACTCCAGCGTAGATCCCACCAATTCACCACAGGCAACCAACTGGGATCCAGACCTTAACGAACGATCAGCCTTCAACGAACTCCTCCTCGAAAGCAGGCGTAGACTCCTCCACTTCTGTAGGTTTGGACGCAAGTTTTACAACAAGCGTGAGTACACAACCGTACTGCAAATCATACCACGAATGCAATGTATAGATGCAGGCTTATTCCAAAGAAAAGGCTTCGTAGTTCTTTTGCATAAAAGCAACATTTGCAATTGAATACGAATAATAGATTGAAAGCATAATTCAAAACAAATAGACAATATTAATTTAACAGTTATTTCCACAAAGACACACAGCTAAACAGATTATTTCACATAGCCATATGATTGAGATCACACAACTCCCATTCCCATATTTTATGAAAACTACCCCTCGTGTGAAAGCACCGAGCATGTCCATGACCGCGGACGCGGCTATTCGAATAGTTTGTTTAACACTCTGCAGAGGTTGTACACTTTACCCACACGATATAACCAGTGTAGCTAGCACCAATCATAACAAAACAGTTCGGAAACTTCATCTCCAACATTGATATTCCCAGTGTGCTTACAAACCGTTATACATATCACATAGCCCATGCATAACACACACCGTTGGACAGGGACGACGAATCCTCCCGTGATGTAACCACCAAGTAGTCACACCTCCACCCTATCACAAAGCCTAACCTACCACCCAACATCAATGCCGAGAATCCATAACTTACTAAGTTAGGCCCGTCCCATACTGCATGTGGTCGTCTGAAAGAAGGCTCGCCCAATGGCGCACAAAGTTAAGTCCTTAATTGACCAAGGCAAGACTTCCAATTTCTAACTAAGCCACACAGATTATCAAACCCATCACATAGTCCACCATGTCACACAGTCTCCACCACTTGCCTCAGTCTAAATCCTTTACCACCCAGTTGATTTTAGTGCAACACATGCCATCACGAAGTAATAACACATAGCACACAGTTTTACACAAAGTTCCATAGACACTTAGTCATATTTAATATTTGCGACTCACATGAGAAGATGATTCGTAGCATGGCTAAGCAATTATACTCGCATCTAACCAGCCCACGTTGGTGCTACAATATTACCAACTCATAACCAATCTAGGGTGACAAGGATATATGACATACAAGGCCAAGGTGTGATAACAATTGGGATAATAACTATGCCCAAAGCATTTAAATAAATAATTTAAACTATAATGCAATAATTTAACACAAAGTAATTTGAAAATTGGGTTCAAGATGATCAAAGGTATGACTTGCCTTGGAAAAGGTCTATGTACTGGTCTTGATCTTGGGGTGCTCCTTCTTCCACGAAATTCCCCGACGAATCGACGTCTACTCGCAAACGAGACACAAACAAACAAAACAAATAAATAACAGAGGCAAAATAAACTCCAAAAATTAAATAAAAATCTCAGATAGCTAGATCTTGAATTTAGACAAATTTAGAAATTTGAATGGGCTCAATCGGAGTTAGGATGCAAAAGTTATGGGCTTTAGAAGATTGAAAATACATAAAATGCTGAAAATCAGTATTTCATGAATTTCCCGAATTATTTTCCTAAAGGAAAATCAGATTATTGCGCAACGCTGACGTCATCTGAGGACGTTCGGACGGGGTGATTGTTGATCTGACAGGTGGGTCCCACCCGTCAGCGAGATGGCTCACGGTGGACAAGGTCCACCGAGCCTTCGGCTCTGGAAACCGGTGGGCTATGCCGCGTGGGCGCGCACGTGGATGCGCAAGTGGCGTCCACGTCGGCGACACGGAGGCGTAGGGTTGAGGTGGCGGGTGAGGTGGCGACACGCAGGCGGACACGCCGGCCGGCAATGGCGGCGCTTCAGTGCCGAGGATCCGCGACGGCGCCCTCGTCGCGCGGTTAGCACCGAGAGGCAGAGGGTGGCACGAGGGTCACGTTGGTAGGCTCACTGGTGCACGAGGGTGGGCGTGGCGACCGGCGGCGAGGTAGAAGCGGTGGGGAGGTCTCGGGCTCGTCGGGATCGGGGTTCCGGCGGTCCTCCGGCTGAACCAAGGTCACCGGGAGGTAGAGGGCCGTCGCGATGCCGAGGTGCGATCGGTGAGGTGCGGCGGCGCGGCGTTGGCGAGTACGACCTCGCCGGAGTTGGGCCGGCACCGAGCTTCTCTGCGATTCCGCGCTAGGGTTAGGGTGGGGTGGCGGCCGCGCGTTGGGATCGCGAGACCGAGGGCTTGCCCTCCTTATATAGGCGGCGGCTCGGGAAGGTCTAGGGCACAGACGCCCAAAACGGCCGAGCGGCGGCGGCGCGAGGAAATCGGAACCAGAGTCCGCCTCGGAGACGACGATGACGTGGCAGGGGTGGGACCCACACGTCAGTGACACAACTCGCGTGAGTCCGCGTGCGAAACGGCGCGGCTGCAAAACAGACTCGAGATCTGACCGTTGGATCTTGATCGAACGGCCCACAATCAAGGAACATTCGGACAACTCCGGTTGCCTTGCGCGCATCTAGCCGTTCATCCTTGATCGGACGGTGGAAGATGCTCGGGCGCTTCGAAGGAAAGGGGGAGAGAGAGACTGACATGCGGGGCCCGCATGTCAGGTGGAGGCGGCGCGCGGGCGAGCTGGGCCGCGCGGAGAATGGGCTGGAATAGAGAGGGAATGGGCCGGATCGAAGGAAGATTCGGCCCGAAGGGATTTCCGAGATTTTAAATAGGTTTTCTATTTTAGAAAATACCAGAAATTCAAATAAGCAATAGAAAATAGCAAATGAACTCACAAAAATTCTAGAAAAATCTAGAAAATATATCTGAGCACATAGAACCCAAATAAAATAGTTTTGACTAATGTACAAGTTGGGATTATTCACATTAAATGTTTTTGATTGTAAAGTCCAATATTAAGCTTTTGAAATTAAATTCCAATAAAATCAAATGGTGAATTTTCTCCTACTAACTATTTAAAAGATTTTTAAGGCTCAGAAAATTGGGATGTTACAAACCTCCCCCCTTAAAGGAATCTCGACCCCGAGATTCAGGCTAGCTAGAGAAAAGGTTAGGAAACTCGGCTTTCAGCTCTTCTTCACGTTCCCACGTTGCTTCTCCTTCCGAGTGGTTGCTCCATTGGACCTTACAAAACGAATGTCTTGCTTGGGTGAGGCGCTCATGACATCCAAAATCTTGACTGGCTGCTCCTTGTAGGTAAGATCCTCTTTCAACTCAATTGATTCCAACGGGGCTTGCTCTTCTGGCACACGAAGACACTTCTTCAACTGCGAGACATAAAAGACATCATGCACCCGCTAACGCATCGCGCAGCTCAAGCGTAAGCAACTTCTCCACGACGCCCAAAATCTTTAACGGACCAACATACCTAGGGCAAGCTTCCTTTGGCATGAAACCTTTGACACCTCGAGTGGGGTCACTCAAGATAGACAAAATCTTACGGCTCAAATCGAGATCTCGACGGCGGTTATCGGCATAACTCTTCTCGCCTTGACCGAGCTATTTTCAATCTTTCTCTTATCATGGCCACTTGCTCTTCGCTTCTGAATAATGTCCGGACCAAAACGATCGTTCAATGTTTCGACCAATTCAACGGGGTTACGCAGTACGACCATACGGTGCTTCAAATGGTGACATTTGCGCACTAGCTTGATAACTATTGTTGTACGAAAATTCGCATATGGTAAACTCTTATCCCAACGGTAGCATTAGCTAGAGCACAAGCTCTCAAAGATATCCTCCAATATCGATTAACCCTTTCATCATCCATCCATGCGTGGATGATACGCGATCTCAAATTCGGATGGGTACCCAATGCTTCATGCAAGCTTTGCCAAAACGAGGTGAACCGAGATCCTCGATCCGACACTATCTTCTTGGGCACACCGTAAAGCCGACAATTCGGCCATGTACAACTCCAAGGCGATCTCCTGAGTATGTGGTTTTGACTGGCAAGAAATGGGCGACCTTGGTTAGACGATCGACTATTACCCAGATCGAATCGTAACCCGATTGGGTCTTGGGTAAACCGGTGATGAAATCCATTCCGATCTCTTCCCACTTCCACTCTGGAATCTTCAGCGGTTGCAGTAATCCTGCTGGCCTCTGGTGTTCCGCCTTCACTTTCTGACAGATGTCGCATAAGGCAACGAACTCTGCGACTTCTCGCTTCAAATTGGGCCACCAAAATTTATTCTTAACATCCTGGTACATCTTGGTACTTCCAGGGTGAATCGAATACTTTGAGTCGTGGGCTTCCTTTAAGATTAGCTGTCTTAGACCATCGATGTCTGGTACACAGATACGCCCATTAATCCAGAGTATGTCTTGATCATCCTTGGTGAAATCTTTAAATTTTCCTTCTGCCATCTTGAGCTTGATATCTGACAACACAGGGTCCCTTGGTTGTGCGTCACGAATATGCTTCTCCAGGGTAGACTGTACCTCCAAGTTGGCTACAAATCCTTCGGACACAACTTCTAGTTTTAGCTTCAAATTCTTCATACGATTCGGCAACTTTCCTTTACTTCAAAGCATTACAAGAACTCTTGCGACTCAAGGCATCCGCAACTACATTGGCTTTTCCGGGATGGTAATGGATCCCAAGATTATAATCTTTGATCAATTCCAACCATCTTCTCTGCCTCATGTTCAAATCGATGGGTGAAGATGTACTTGGACTCTTATGATCCGTATAGACTTCACAATTCACGATGAGGTAATGACGCCAAATCTTTAGAGCATGCACTACGGCAGCTAATTCCAGATCATGAGTAGGGTAATTCTCCTCATGAGGTCTCAACTGTCTTGACGCATAAGCGACAGCTCTTCCTTCTTGCATCAGGACGCATCCTAATCCTTGACGCGAAGCATCACAATAGATATCGAAATCCTTGCGAATATCCGCGAGAATCAAAGATCGGGTGAAGTCAAACGTTTCTTCAACTCTTGAAAACTTTCCTCACAGGCTGGAGTCCAAGTGAACTTGTTCTCCTTCTTCAACAATTGCGTAAGGGGCTTAGCAATCGATGAGAATCCTTCGATGAAACGCGGTAATAACTGCCATTCCCAAGAAATCGCGAACTGATTACGCCTGGTGCTCCCAATGTAGCATCGCTTTAACTTTACCGGTCAATGCTACTCCTCATTGTCATCACGTGACCAAGGAAATCCACTTCCTTCTTCCAAAAATCACACTTACTGAACTTGGCATACAACTGATGCTCTCTGAGTTTCTCCAATATTGTTCTTAAATGTTCGGCGTGTTCTTTCTCCGACTTGAGTACACGAATATCATCAATGAACACAACTACGAACTTGTCCAAATATTCCATGAATACTTTATTCATCATGTTCATGAAATAGGCGGGGCATTAGTCGGACCAAAAGACATGACTAAGAACTCATAGTGTCGTCACAGTGTTGAGAAAGCGGTTTTCGGTATATCCTTAGGACAAATCTTTAGTTGGTGGTAACCTGATCGCAGGTCGATCTTTGAGAACACTCCGGCTCCTTTCATTTGATCAAACAGATCATCTATCCGGGGTAGTGGGTACTTATTCTTGATAGTAACCTCGTTGAGAGAACGGTAATCAATACACATCCTCATACTTCCATCTTTCTTCTTGACAAACAACACTGGCGCTCCCCACGGCGACGAACTAGGTCTCACGAAACCTTTCTCAAGAAGTTCTTCTATTTGCTTCTTCATCTCTACCAATTCATCGGCTGGCATCCGATACGGTCTCTTTGAAATTGGTGTTGTCCCTGGCACTAGGTCGATGACAAACTCAATGTCACGATCCGGTGGCATTCCTGGTAATTCTTCTGGAAACACATCTGGATATTCACTGACCACTGGTACCTCTTCTAAGGCAAGGGTCTTGGATCGTTTACTAGCAAATGTCCATCACGAATCGAGGTGGCTAGAAACTCTACCTTGTTTCCTTTGGCGTCCTCTCTTTATTCGACTCTTGGCCACAATCTAACACACTTTATGCTTGGATAACCAATCCATGCCAAGAATGACATCTAAGGTTTGGGTATCTAGGGCTATTAGGTTGGCTAGAAACTCAACTCCGCTATGAGTAACTTAGCTCCTAAACATCCCACTCTAGTACTTAGCTCTGCTCCAAAGCATTGGACTAACAGAGTATGCTTAAGTTGCATAACTTCCAATTTATTCTTGGTTGCAAACATTCGAAACAAGCGAATGCGAAGCTCGAAATCAAACAAAGCGATGCAGTGCGAGTTAACGAAACTTACCCAGATCGACGTCCGGTGATTCTGGGCTCCTTCGAGGTGGCGTGGTTGACACGGCCTCGATCACGCATCGTGGTGCTCCTCCGCTTGACCGGCAACTTGTGCGCTCCTTGATTGATGCACGCGCGGTGTCTTGGATGGCGTAGCTCGAGGTTGAAGCGTCTTCGAGTGATTGTTCCCCTTTGCGGACCTTTGGTTGGCAAAATGTCGGTGGACGGCAGCGTAATGACCTTTAGTGCGTTCTGCGGTTGCTTCTGGGTTGGGGTTGGCAGTGCGGGGTTGCGGAAGTTACGGGCGGTGGGCGGGTGTTGAAGTTGGTGTAGGTGCTCTGAACGAAGTTTGGGGTGGAAACTCGTTGAACTGCGGCCTTTGCAATGTTCTTGCCCTCTGTTGTGATTGATGGTTCCCTTGCTGAGCCATACGACGTTTGCGGCTATCTTCCAGTTCCTTGCGTTTGTTCTCTAGAACAAAAGCTTTGTTGACCAATTCCTGGAAATCAGGGAAAGTATGGGCGATCAAACTGACTTGTAGCCCAGTGTTTAGTCCCTTTAAAAAGCGACTCTGGCGAGCCTTGTCTGTTGCAACATCTTCTGCGGCATAGCGAGCTAGTTGAGAAAACTTGTTGAGGTAGTCAGATACTGACATAGCTCCTTGCTTGAGAGCGCGGAACTCATCCTTCTTCAGATCGATAATGCCTTCTGGCACATGATACTGGCGAAATGCGCGAAAAATTCCTCCTGGTGATATCTGTGGCGTCTCATGAGCGCACGAAGTTCTCCACCATTCAAAGGTGCCTTCCATCCGGTGAGTGGCATACGAAACTTTTCACGATCGGCGACCGAGTGATCGCAGCTTCCTTTCAATAACTCGAGCCAATCATCCGCTTCCACCGAGAGCGTGTCGGAAAATGTGGGTGGGCGAGTCCTCATGAATTTCGCAAGTTTGGATGGTCCATGGTGACCATGAGCGGTGGGCTCCATCTTTGGTGATTGTGGTTGTTGTTGTTACGGTTGTGCATGGCTTGCATCCGAGTCATCATCGTATTCATCACCGAGTCTGCTTTGCCATGAAAGCTCCAAAGTTTTGCAAGTCAATTGGGGTGCTTGCGGCGGAATCGCTCTCGCACTGGTTGCTCATTGCCTCACAGTGTTTGGGTACCGGAACCACTTGCGTGATCATGAGTTTGAACCATCCGCGAAGCTCCATAGGTTAGATAAGGTAGCAAGCACAAGATAAGTTGAGAGCTAAGCGGGGTAGGTTAAACCCAACAAAACACTGACTCAAGAAACTCAAATGAAATACCTTTATTAATAGGGTCTTAGCATGGCCGCAACAAATGCCTAAGAGCCTTTGCACTCATACTGCACACAAAAAGAAACAACAACCTAAGCACACAAAACTACGCCTAAAGGCGACTCACTAAATCAAATCGCTAAGCTCAAAACGGAACTAAGACCAACTACTCGAAAGCCTCCACAACCGCGGCGCGCTCCGACGGTGTGAGACTCGGAAGTGAGCCAGGCATCTTGGCAAGCGATCTGATGCCACAGGCTCGTGCAGCGAGAACAGGCGTTCCTGGCAATGGCTCCGCTCCGGCTCCGCACCTTCTTGGGCTCAATCGGGCCTTCCTCGGATCTTCTTGAGATCCTCCTCGGGTCTTCCTCTTCTTGGGAACTTGGTCGTAGAGGATCTCTTGCGAGTGGCGACCTTCTCTTGACTCTCGCAAGGCTCCATAGACATGATCCAACTCGTGATGGTTCTCTCCAAGGCTTCCTCTGGCGGCCCAAAACGGGCGAGGTGCACGATCGTAGCGTTGCTCTCTCCTACGTGGGCGGGTAGCGTCTTGGCAAATCCACACCGCGGCTACGGGGTGGTAACGGAAGACAGTGTCTTGAAGCTCCCGTGCGTAGATGTTGCAGATACGTAGCATGGCCACGCGCGACGACTCCTGGATACCTTCCAGCCAAGAGATCTTTCTCACAGAGATGTGCGAAGGTTGGCTCGCCTTGTCGTTCCTCCTGGCGTAGATCGTCAGGCGACAAATCACTCCACGGTTCTGTCCATTCACTGTCCAGTTGTTGCCGACGTACAGCGGACGATCAAAACCTCCAAGAACCTGGAGCAACTTCCAAAGCTCGGCGGCATACCCTCCAGTGCGCTCACCATAGCTCTGAAGACGAGGCATCTGTAAAGACAGACGACCAGGGTAAGAGCAACTTTAAAACAGCGGGGAGAGAAGAGATTATAGCAAAAGTTGAGGCGAGAGAGATATGAGAAAAGTTAAGCAATCAATTAACCTTGCGAGTTAATTTTTTTTTTAGAAAATAATTTGGACTCTCTAAAGACGGCCAATCTAACTAAGGTCAAGACCTACAGTCGGTATGGCTCTGATACCACCTCTGCCGGGACCTGCATGCGATTACGGAACCCTCGTATATCTTGCACTAGTCGAGATCACGCTAGTGCACACAGGGTTAACACGGTAAATATCGATCCACACAAGCGATAGATAAAGTAAGCGATTAGTTTGAATAACAAATAATGGTTTTGACCTTATGGTCGAGTTTACACTTATTAAGCCACGCAGGGCTAACAAAGAAATAAAGCAGCAGCGGAACGGAAAACTCCAGCGTAGATCCCACCAATTCACCACAGGCAACCAATCGGATCGGACCTTAACGAGCGATCGGCCTTCAACGAACTCCTCCTCGAGCGGCGTGACTCCTCCATAGTAGGTTTGGGCGCAAGTTTTACAACAAGCGTGAGTACACAACCGTGCTCGCAAATCATACCACGAGAATGCAATGTATAGATGCGAGGCTTATTCCAAAGAAAAGGCTTACGTGGTTCTTTTGCATAAAAGCAACATTTGCAATTGAATACGAATAATAGATTGAAAGCATAATTCAAAACAAATAGACAATATTAATTTATGATTATTTCCACAAAGACACACAAACTAAATGATTATTTCACATAGCCATATGATTGAGATCACACAACTCCCATTCCCATATTTTATGAAAACTACCCCTCGTGTGAAAGCACCGAGCATGTCCATGATCATGACGCGCTATTCGAATAGTTTGTTTAACACTCTGCGAGAGGTTGTACACTTTACCCACACGATATAACCAAGTGTAGCTAGCACCAATCATAACAAAACAGTTCAGAAACTTCATCTCCAACATTGATATTCCCAGTGTGCTTACAAACCGTTATACATATCACATAGCCCATGCATAACACACACCGTTGGACAGGGACGACGAATCCTCCCGTGATGTAACCACCAAGTAGTCACACCTCCACCTATCACAAAGCCTAACCTACCACCGAACATCAATGCCGAGAATCCATAACTTACTAAGTTAGGCCCGTCCCATACCAGGCATGTGGTCGTACAGTAAGGCTCAGTTCAATGGCGCACAAAGTTAAGTCCTTAATTGACCAAGGCAAGACTTCCAATTTCTAACTAAGCCACACAGATTATCAAACCCATCACATAGTCCACCATGTCACACAGTCTCCACCACTTGCCTCAGTCTAAATCCTTTACCACCCAGTTGATTTTAGTGCAACACATGCCATCACGAAGTAATAACACATAGCACACAGTTTTACACAAAGTTCCATAGACACTTAGTCATATTTAATATTTGCGACTCACATGAGAAGATGATTCGTAGCATGGCTAAGCAATTATACTCGCATCTAACCAGCCCACGTTGGTGCTACAATATTACCAACTCATAACCAATCTAGGGTGACAAAGATATATGACATACAAGGCCAAGGTGTGATAACAATTGGGATAATAACTATGCCCAAAGCATTTAAATAAATAATTTAAACTATAATGCAATAATTTAACACAAAGTAATTTGAAAATTGGGTTCAAGATGATCAAAGGTATGACTTGCCTTGGAAAAGGTCTATGTACTGGTCTTGATCTTGGGGTGCTCCTTCTTCCACGAAATTCCCCGACGAATCGACGTCTACTCGCAAACGAGACACAAACAAACAAAACAAATAAATAACAGAGGCAAAATAAACTCCAAAAATTAAATAAAAATCTCAGATAGCTAGATCTTGAATTTAGACAAATTTAGAAATTTGAATGGGCTCAATCGGAGTTAGGATGCAAAAGTTATGGGCTTTAGAAGATTGAAAATACATAAAATCTGAAAATCGGTATTTCATGAATTTCAATTATTTTCTAAAGGAAAATCAGATTATTGCGCAACGCCGACGTCATCGAGGGCGTTCGACGGGGTGATTGTTGATCGGCAGTGGGTCCCACCCGTCGGCGAGATGGCTCACGGTGGACAAGGTCCACCGAGCCTTCGGCTCTGAAACCGGTGGGTTAGCGGCGTGGCGCGCTGCGTGGATGCGCAAGTGGCGTCCACGTCGGCGACACGAGGCGTAGGGTTGAGGCGGCGTGAGGTGGCGACACGCAGCGGACACGCCGGCCGGCGGCGGCGGCGCTTCGGGTCTTGGGATCCGGCGACAGCGGCCCGTCGTCGGCGGTTAGCACCGAGAGGCGAGGGTGGCACGAGGGTCACGTTGGTAGGCTCACCGGTGCACGAGGTGGGCGTGGCGGCCGCGGCGAGTAGAAGCGGTGGGAGGTCTCGGGCTCGTCGGGATCGGGTTCGGCGGTCCTCGGTGAACCAAGGTCACCGGGAGGTAGAGGGCCGTGCGATGCGCGAGGGTGCGATCGGTGAGTGCGGCGGCGTTGGCGAGTACGACCTCGCCGGAGTTGGGCGGCACCGAGCTTCCTCTGCGGATTTCGCGGCTAGGGTTAGGGTCGGGTGGCGGTGCGCGCGTTGGGATGCGGAGACCGAGGGCTTGCCCTCCTTATATAAGGCGGCTCGGGAAGGTCTAGAACACGGGCGCCCAAAGCGGCGGCGGCGGCGCGAGGAAATCGGAACCAGTCGCCTCGGAGGCGGCGATGGCGTGGCGGTGGGACCCACACGTCGCTGACACGGCTTCGCGTGGTCGCGTCGCGGCGGCGCGGCGCAAAAGCGACTCGAATCGGCCGTTGGATCTTGATCGAGCGGCCACAATCAAGGAACATTCGGACAACTCGGTTGCCTTGCGCGCATCTAGCCGTTCATCCTTGATCGGACGGTGGAAGATGCTCGGGCGCTTCGAAGGAAAGGGGGAGAGAGAGACTGACATGCGGGGCCCGCATGTCAGGTGGAGGTGGCGCGCGCGGTGGGGGCAGCGGAGAATGGGGAATAGAGAGGAATGGGCGGATCGAAGGAAGATTCGGCGAAGGATTTCGAGATTTTAAATAGGTTTTCTATTTTAGAAAATACCAGAAATTCAAATAAGCAATAGAAAATAGCAAATGAACTCAGAAAAATTCTAGAAAAATCTAGAAAATATATCTGAGCACATAGAACCCAAATAAAATAGTTTTGACTAATGTTCAAGTTGGGATTATTCACATTAAATGTTTTTTATTGTAAAGTCCAATATTAAGCTTTTGAAATTAAATTCCAATAAAATCAAATGGTGAATTTTCTCCTACTAACTATTTAAAAGATTTTTTTAAGGCTCAGAAAATTGGGATGTTACAACATACTTCGGCGATATCACATTATTCGTGAGATCATTGAGAGAGGTGATGTGAAGATATGCAAGGTGCACACGGATTTAAATATTGCAGATCTGTTGACAAAGCCTCTCCCACAACTAAGCATGAGGCGCACAGAAGAGCTATGGGTATTCGATACCTATATGATTGACTCTAGTGTAAGTGGGAGATTGTTGGTGATATGCCCTAGAGGCAATCATGAAGATGATTGTATCACGTCTATGTTTATGAGTTCTTTAATAAATGTTATTCTGTTCCTTGAATGAATCATTAGTTCTGAAGATCAACGAGTATGTGACTTGTTGGTGAAACTCTTCGACTTATATGATGTCGTTCTAAAAGAATCCCTGGTCGAATGTCACTGATCGGAACACCAGTGACTCTACGACCAGCGCATATATTGATTGATGACCATGTTTCACCGGTCATGGATATAGGGATATTGAATCAATAATGTGAACACATGTTAGAGAATATGGGGTTGGATCGACCCACCTTGAGACACTATTGAGATTCTTATGATCCTGTGTGTCATTAGTTGGTCTCAAGCAATGTTGATGTATAATCCTTAGACCTGAGATCAGCATGGTTCCCTACATGTGTAATAGCACTCTTAGGGGTTGCCAAACGCTGCTCGTAACTAGGTAGTTATAAAGGTAGCTTTCGGGTATGCTATGAAACATGCGGAGGGATGTGACTAGTCGGATATGGGATTTACCCCTCCTAACATAACGGGAGAGATGTCTCTAGGCCCCACGAAGTAGTCGGATAAAGAAAGTGCATGACCATACCACTAGTGGTCGAAGTGTTCGACCACGTAAGGTTATCTGACGACTCGATCGAGAAAATATTGAACAGTCCATGGATGACACATTATCTCACCTGGGGTTCAAACCAGATATCGTGAGGCAAAGGGAGAATACTAGAGTAAGTCGCTTAGTTCGATCAGATCCAGACAAGTCGTATGGTGATACGAGCAAGTCGTGGCGATCGAGCGAAATCCTGAGTGGTCGAACACAGTCGTGGGAGTTCTGAACTGGTCATGACCGAGTCTTGAATCGGTCGTATAAAGATAGGACCTGGTCATAAGTGATGAGGACCTAGTCGTAGATCATATTGCATTAAGGTTCGTCCGATATTATTTGTGTGTATTCGGGAATCGTTATGTCCTGCTAGGGACCGCTACGACTCGTGGTCGGAAAGGGTTTCCGAGTCACAACCGATTACACATAAACCTAACGGGTCACACACTTAATGGGATAGAACAAACCAGTACGAATACGATTCGTAAAATATGTTCGGATAGAATCCGACACGGGGCACAATATAAGGAGATGCTTGAGGCTAGAAGATAATAAGAGACGTGAGTTGTTTCCACTGAAACCCTAGCCGCCATCTTCTTGAGAGAGCCCTCCCGTGCGACTTGGTGCTAGCACACCGGCGTACGATTGTTCCTTCTCTGGACGTGTGGATACCGTAGAGGCGCTACTGCGGTTGCTGTTGCGCTGAGGACGATCCGCAATCTTCACAAGGAACTGCGGAGGCTGCTGGAGGAGATGATCGACTACGAGGACGTTGGACGATCATCTACGACCACTATATCGGCGCGTTCATCGTCGGACTAGGCTGCTCCGACTCTACTTCCGCTGCACTGCGCGTCTGGTGGTAATGATCTGTGATCATCTATCTTGCTTGGCCTCCTGGTTTACGTGGTAGAAATTTTGAATTGTTGCTAGCGTAGCCTACTCGTATCCCTTCGCTCGGTAACGAGATCTTAAGGTAGAAGATCCTATGATGGAAGGAGGGCCAAAGAAATCAGAGCAGAAGTTAAAATACTCCTCTTCCTCTAATTCAGTGATGTTAGCCCCGCCATGAGGACCGGGAGAAACATCCTCGACAACCTCCTTCCTTACTGGCGTGGTGGTCGGAGCTCTCACCACCACCTTCTCCTGGCGTCTCCTTCATTGCCTCCCCTTTCACCTACGACTACATCAGTGGTCGTAGCAACTTCAACATCGACAGCTCCTTCTACCATGGGAATGGTGGCTAGTACTTCAGCCACTACCGCTGCCGCTCCCTCATTTGCTGAAGAAGTAGCAGCGGGCTTCTCAGTAGAAGTATCCATGGGGCTGAAGGAGTTGGGCTAAGATCACAAAACAGAGAGCAAGTTAGCTCGTGAAAAACAAAAGGTAAATGCTATTTTTACACTTTTGTTTTTTACATACGTCTACATCCTGGACCTAACCAAGAACTTGGAAGCAACCTTCCCAACGGAAGATTTCTTCGACTTCTTCTCGACTACTTTTAGTCGAGATTCAATCAAGGGAATAGGAGTCACCGCTTCGTGACCCTCCTGACTCCTCGAGTGGCTAAGATCTGTCTCGACCACTTTAAGTGCACTGCTCTCCTCGACCTTTGGTTGTACTGAAGCAGCAGTTTCCTTTAAAAAAACATGAAGTTTTTCTAGTTCTCCTTTTCTAGTTGCCTTACAAAACCACGAGAAGTAGAAACTGTGAAAGTCTTGTTGTCGTAATAGAAGGGTACCTTGGCCTTGAGGGCTTTGAGCTTAAGGGCTATGGCAGTTTCATCTGCCCTTGCCTTCTTCACAGCAGCCATGTCTGCAGCAAACTGAGCAAAGGGAGCAGTGGGATTTGAACTTATGCAACTCTTATCGGCGACCCTCACAAGACGACGCCTTTTGGCTAGAGGAGCTTTTGCTTGCTCCGTTTGCGCCGCTGCCCCAACGACCACCAATGCCACCTCCGTGTCATCTTGGCAATGTTCCATGCCTACTTTCTGTTAAAATCATAAAAAGAAAACATTACTAAAGTGGTCGTAAGTCTTTCTACGATCACCCACTAGCCGTGAGTTCTTCTACGACCACCCCATAGTCGTAAGTCTCTTCTACGACAAATCTTCCAGTCATAAGTCCTTTTGCGACTATAAAAGCTTAAAGATGAAGTCGATTTCCGATTACCTTTAGGCGCTCCACCTTTTCCTTATTGTATTCTGAAAAAGTGAAGATTGTAACTCACTAGTAGATAGGGTGGAGATCTCACTCGTAGTCGATTAAGGACTGAAGCTAGTAAATTTGGAACTAAGACCTAATCATACAATCATATGTGCTAGTATGGGATGGTCGTAGCTAACTAAGTTATCGAAACCTTAGCCTTGCATGATAATAGGCAGAAGTAGTGCACGCATGCCGAATGACAGGCTACCGACACAACTGCGGATGCCTCACTTCGACGGGTTTCCATCTGGGCGAAGTGTGGGACTCACTCAATGGGTTTCCATACGGGTGAGTGAGGCTCCTCATTCGATGTGTTCGATTATTGTTATCACTATTATCATTGTTATTATTATCCCGACTGTAACAACCCCAACCTAGGGTTTGTGTTTCAAATGTATAAAAGTATGGAAGTTTAAAAACTTTTGATGTATCTCATGATCATGCTCTTCATTTTCTAGAACTTGTGCACAATTTTAAAACTTTTGATGATTGTATCAAAATTCCTTTGAAAATTCAAAACTTTTAACTAAAAATTCAACTTCTATTTGATTCTTGAAAAATGTCTGTACAAAAGTTTATGAAAATGATTCATTCAAATACTAGATTATTTATCATGATTTAATATAATTTTTTTCAAATTTTTAAAATATATTTTGACTTTATCAAAATTCAAACCATTTCTCTATTTTAGATTTGAGAAAGGATTTAATTCTGACAAATTGTGCATTAAAATAATTTTCCTAAGTCCTAATAGAACCTAAGAACACCCACAAAATTTTTCAGAATTTTTAGAATTTTATTTCTATTTCAAACAGCCCGGTCAAACTATTTGTCTTTCGGTCAACTCTGAAAATCAATACCCTAATTGTTCGGACCGTTCGACTCAAACCCGATCGGACCACCTTTTCCGTCTTGACTCAACCGCGCCTCTTAGCCGAACCCGAGTCCGACTCAGACCCTGAACGAGCTGGGTCGACCCAACCCAGTCGCCTAACTAACCCGACCCAGCCCGCTTACCTCTTACGCGGACATGTGGGCCCCGGCTTCAGGGCTTCTTCTCCAGCGCAGCGCTGCGCCCGCGTCACCTCGCCGAGTGAGAGCGCCAATGCGCCACCTCGCTGTGCCACACCACCACGCCCCGGTTTTCATGCGCCTCACCTCGCCCACAACGGCCGCTCGTCACCCATGCCCTGGATCGGCATTTACTCCCCATCACCTCCATCTACCTAGCTCACCCATGCCCGTGCGTTAATGCACCAACCACCGGCGCCCACACGGTGCCATCTCTCGCGAGCTCTCTGCCTTGGCCTATAAATATGGTCCCGGTTGTTTCCTTCTCCTTCCTTTGTCACTCTGAGCCAATCCACTTCTCCTCTCTCACCCTCTTTCGTTCTCATCGCTCACTTCTTCATCTCGGCTGAGGAAGAAGACGACCGAAGGGAGGTCACCTCGGTGCCGCCCGTGAAACCACGACCCCATCGCCGGAATCCCCTCATCGTGTCGCGTCCATTTTGGTCGGTCCGAGCTTGTTTCATCCATGAAGTCGTTGGGGGCAACATCGTCGTTTCCGCCTCCGGTGGTCACGGCTCCGTAGCCTTTAAGGTGTTCTGGTGAGTTATCCTCAACATCATCATGTCCTTTGTGATCGCAACGTCCCATGGAGTATCCTGACAAGGCTAATTGGGTTTTGGTGCCATCCCGAGGGAGATTGGGCCCTTCTTCCTCGATCTCGGTGAACCGCTGCCGCTACATTTGTGGACTTTTCTCACAGATGAGTTTGACATGGGCGTCAATCTCCGCCTGAGAAATATCTGTGGAAACAGATAGCATAGTCAATAGACCAAATCAGGGCTAACCAAAACCAGAGTCAAAAGTGAGAATTTCACTTACCCTCCTTGTAGTCCCTGGTCGGGTCTGTTGTCCTCGAGTACCTCCACATGGGACGAACTCGTTTCTTCAGGGGATTGATGAAGTCCTTCACCACATGCCATCTGGTGAGTCTCCCCATCTTCAAGTCTTTGATAGCTTGAATATAGGGGGCGATCCAGTCAAGATCTCTGGGAGTCGAATCCCAGGAAGAAATCCTTTCAGCAGCATTTCCAGTAAATGAAATGTTGTCTTCCTCGGTGACCTCCCAGTAGAACCACTTCTTCTTCCACCCTGGCCACAAAGACCGGGTGAACATCTGAATATACTGCTTCGACTTCCCGTCATGGAGCTTCAGACCGCAACTCTCAGCAATTCCGACCTGTCGAGCCATCCCGTAATAATATTGGAAAAGCTCGAGGTCCGCCGGAATCCTCAAGTATGCCTCACACAGATACACAAATACGCTTAACATTGTGATGGAATTTGGACCAAGATTCACTAATTCCACCCCAAACTGCTCGAGTATGAGTGCGAGAAAAGGGTGAGCAGGCAATCGAAGGCCACACTCACAGTACGCCTGGAAGACAGGGATTTGCCCAACCTCCCCTGACGGCCAGTGTTGTCCAACTGCTGAAATCCAATTTACGAGTACCTTCTCGGGAATCTTCTCGGCAGCAACCAAAGCGTTCAACTTTTCCGTATCCATCTCCGATTTGGCCCACTCAAAGATGGTCCTGGCCTTTTTTTTCTTACAAAAATGAGATTTGGATTTAGAAAAGCTTCAAGAAAGCGCATAGTTTTTGCTGGCGGTGGAGGAGGCGAGAACTTGATGAGCAGTCAGTGTGAATTGGGGAAGGTAAGAACCCTAAAAGTCACCCCTGCGGTCAGTTTTATAACCGCACGCTTGAAATGAAACGTCGTGGAAACTCAACGGTTCCCACCACTTCGGGAATTGCTCTAATGGACAGATTCTCTTAATCTGCCTGTTCAAGAAAACCGAGACTATTTTCACACCTCAAGCGAAATTACCTTCTTGGCCAAACATATTTCTGGTCAAACGAATACCAATCGGAAAGATTTTACTTTCGATCATTATACCATGATTACTCCGTAGTTGTAAGATTTTCTACGACCACCTTGTAATCGTGAGAGTTTCGACAAACTTTCTTGACCAAGTACATTTCTGGTCAAATGAGACACGCGACGAAGAGTTTTTTCTTCAACCTCTACCCTACAACCACCAAGTGGTCGTAAGAACATCTATAACTCCTTTTCCAAGTAAGTTATTTTCACTTGAAGCTAGGGAGCTAGATGATGAGGATCTAATAATCCTTATTTTACTATTTATCTGTAATTGGGTATTATGGGTAAATATGACGTCACACGGCTATTAAGTATACCCTTTATAGTCGTAAGGGAGAACCAATCAGGTGGTCGTAAGTTCTTCTACGACCACACCCATGGTCGTAAGTCCTTCTACGACTACCATGTAATCGTAAGTTCTCCTACGATTACCTCTGGTCGTAACTCCTTCTACGACTACCATATAATCGTAAGTTCTCCTATAACTACCTCTGGTCATAAGTCTCTTCTACGACCAGTACCTAATTGTAAGGTTTTCTACAACTACCCCTTGGCCGTAAGTTCTTCTACGACCAGCTCTGTTACGACTTCTTCACAGTTAACTGGGTCCACTCGCCTATAAGCCCAATTAATTAAGAGATCTGAACAGTCAATATACGCAGTTATTCTCTGGAGTAACTGCACGTAATGCACCATTATCTTTGATTGATAACCGTTAGTCAATGTGGGGAGGTTACTACTCCGGTGATTACTCCCATTATTACGGAATAATGGGGCGCCTCTTGACCTGGAATGATTACCTCTCCATATACTATAAAAGGACTTCTTTCAGAGAGAGGAGGGAGAGGAATTTTTGGAGGTGCAATCGGTAGTAGTATAAGCGCAAGTCTTTCCACTTATTGTAACCAGGATACCCAATATAATACACAAAGGAGTAGGGTTGTTATTCTCTCTAGAGAAGGCCCGAACCTGTATAAAAATTCCCGTGTCTTTTTTGTCTGCATGATCAATTGTGGAGACCCCCCGAATCAAACAATCTTTACGTAAGATCGGTTCTAAAACACTGACACTAATACTAACCAATATTATGGATGTTATTTAGGCCACTCGAATGGATTAACAAATCTGAAGTTTTGAGTTTTTAGGTAGTAGCACTTCATTTCATCAATACCTTGTATTGTCCGTTGGATGAACGATAAAAGAAATCTGAAGATGATCAGAACTGGCAATAGGCTAGCAGCATTTCAATACAAGTAGTTAGAGCTGTTATTGATTCCCTTAGCCAATCTGAAAGAAGTTCAATTAATAAGAAGATCAATTAAACAATACCTCAAATGACAGAATTAATCTCAATATTCAGAGTGACTGAACATGAATAGTAAGGAAGGCTAGATGTAATTGCTAGTAGGCCTCATGGCTAATACTGGATCAGTCAAATGGATTTAACAAATGGATAGTTTAATTAAGTAAGAAGCATAGTTAACAAATACTCATTCTCATAATAATTCCTCAATTTGAAATACATGAACAGAGAAGGTGTTTTGATCTGAAAATTAACAATAGGCTAGTAACCTTGGTTAATACAAGTATTTAGCAATCTTCTTAATTCACTTAACTATTGGAGATTTAACTAATAGCAACCAAAACAAGCTGAAACTAAATAGTGATATGTATGTCCAAAAACCAACAGTGAACAAACCAATGGTTTGGTGAACTAATTTATCAAAGAGAGCTTGGACTAGGCAAAGAATTAATAGGATAAGAAAACTCTAAGAACAACAAGTAACCTACTACTGGGAGCTTCAAAAATTCAGATCACACGATAATAGCTAGAGCACCGTAGTGAAAAATGGTTAACAGTGCTTTGTAGCCATTTTATAATCAAATGAACAGTGGATCATTATGTGGATAAAAGTTTTATTAGAGACCTAATATACTAGTTGTACCTTAGCATAAGCTTAGTCATGATAATGACTATAAAAAGGACACACTTAAATCATGGATTTCCTCGATAAAAATGAAATAGTAACAAAAAGAATCATTAACATTAGCTAGACCTTCAATGCAAATCATGATCAGATACTCCCAATGAAACAGTACAATTCGACAACAAATCGATGCAAATCAAAACGTTAATAACTTTCACATACGAACTCAGAATTAAATGAATCTTTTTGCTAAATTCATATAAAATCTTTCTCTATAATAACATGCAAAAGTATTTGGATTTGTTTTCTGTTGGATTTATTTCTCCATTTGTGCTTTGTTTCTGGTTCTTTTGAATAGACGCTGGAATACACAAGCAAGATTATCGACGATCAAGCGACCTCACTCTCTGAACAATATAAGCAAGGCAAGCACCCTGTTTGATCATATTGATTCCAGTAGTTTACTTAATATACTTTTTTTGCAAATTCTATTATTGCATGTGTGTATGTTCAATATTAAACTGCTATGTTAGGGATGCTGGTAGTTGTTATTCCTACTTGCTGCATAAACCACCTTGACATGTCGATATCCTTACTGTTGTAGACACTAGGATATGGGTTTGACAATATATATTGTCAACTTGGAAATTTCAGTGCGAATTATCGCACAACTGCTTACTAGAATGATAGACTTTCCTCAAAGAGATGTAAAAAGGACAATATGATAAATGTGAATTTGGGAGATTTGTGAAAATGTACAGAGGAGTGTGCCTCTGTTATTTTGGTATTGAAACAAAATGCAAAACCTAGTTTTGGATGCGAGCGAGTTATATTATATTCTTAAAAGAGTGGGGAAGGACTCTCGCTCGTAGATAGGGGGAGATTCTCGCCCGAGTCAATTAAGGACCGAACATCGGTATATCCGACCTAAGCGTAAGCGTACAACCATATTGCCAGTGTGGGATGGCCTTAGCTAATTAAGTTGTCCAGATCTAGCCTTGCATGAGGGGTAGGCAGTAGACGTGCCGCATACCAAAGGAACGGTATGCCAACACAACGACGAATGCCTCGCTGGGATGGGGATACCTAGGCGAAGTGTGAAAAACGTAGCACTAAGACGGGTATGCCTGGGTTCAATGAGGAATAACATTCGATGGGCTAAGTGCAAGGTTAGAGCTAGATGATGTAAAGGCTTCGACACATGCTCTAGACTGCTTACCTAAGGTAGTGAGCGGTGGCACCGACGGGTGCCAAACAAACCAGAGAAGTCGTGTACTATAGGTAAAGTTGTACCCCTCTGCAGAGTGTAAATCTATTATAATAGCCGTGCTCATGGTGATGAGCGTGCTAAGTGTAGTATTGCTAAGAATAGACTTGTTTTTCACAAAAAATGTCTTATCGGAAAAGCATGGGAAATGGTTTGTGAATTGTTGAGTTAACTGTTGAGTTATGGCTGAACCAAAATGATGCTCGTGGCCAAGGAAGGTTGCGAGTGGTAGATGTTATATTCGAGGATGCATTCAATTACTTATTATTGTCTGCTCTTTCAAATTCTGTTGCAAAGTATTACTTATGAATATTGCAAATAAAACCTACTTAATGCAAAATAACTTGTAGCATAGAGCCTTCTCTTTTATTAGCCTTGCATGTAATTAAACTTGCGATACACTACAAGTCTTGCTAAGT
Source organism: Ampelocalamus luodianensis (assembly GCA_036346255.1). NCBI lineage: Eukaryota > Viridiplantae > Streptophyta > Magnoliopsida > Poales > Poaceae > Ampelocalamus > Ampelocalamus luodianensis. The sequence goes on along the minus strand of JAYEVH010000300.1, from coordinate 178,317 downwards.
ACAAAATGTACTCAATCTTGCTTATGTTGTTGTTTAGAGCATGAAGAGGAGCCGATACCAGATGACGCGTTCTTCGCACCCTGAACCAGAGGGTTCGATGACGAGTCTATGTAGGTCCTTGTTTCCTTGTCATTTGCCTGAGGGTCGAATGGGCAAGCCGCTGGAGCTTTTGCTACTTTTGTTATTTCTTTCGCTGCTACTTTACTCTATTAGTTCTGTTTAATATTTGGCCGATCGGCCTTTGTAATGTAATAATTGTACCTCTTAAGTTAAGTACCCCTTTGCTTTGCTTTTACATGTGTATGTATGGATGTGTATGCCAAATATTGTGAATGTATGTACTAGCCACTGATCATGGGACTAGTACGGTACACACATAAGGTCTTAGGGTATTCCACGCCCGGGGGTCTGACAGCGGACGAGAAGCCGAGCAAGATGCGGAGTCGACAATAACTACCAGCGAACACGGACGAGTGTCGAGATGACGATGTCCGGTGATATTTGGCACGCCTAGTGTCGCGGTAAAATTCTTAGTGTTAATCGTGTTACCACGTTATGATATTAGTTGTGAATGTTGAATAATCGTCATAAGCGTGGCATCTTTTATGTATGTTAAGTGTAAATCTTGTTTAGTAGCTTAGATCGGTGTAACTCCCCGGTTAGGTCTTAATTGTGCATGTGTGTGTTATGTGATGTTATATTGATAGATGCAAATAATTAGATTGTTGTAGCAGAACATGTATATTATTGATCGGTAAATGCTATATTGAATATATTATTGGATTATTTGATCGAATGATGTTATTTGGAGTCGCATGGAAATTGGTGGTAATCTTTGGATGATAAATTAATTAGAGGTTTTCCCTCACATTGAATTAGTAATTTTAGGAGTTAGGATGCATAAGGATTTTATAATTTATTACTTGGTGGATAGCTCCTGTGATGATATTTAATGAGATATGAAGGTTGAATCAGATGATTTATTTAATCATGAGTAAATCGATCAGATGTCTTAAGTAATCGCTATGTGAGTCATATATGCTAGAATTGGGAGAATGTAGAATGGATTTTTTATTGAGGATACATATTTGGATTGCCATGTAATTAATAGATAAGTCCTATGTGCTGAGTTGATGGAATTGTGCCCTCTTTTGGATTAGTAGATAAATGATTATTAGTCGATTGTAGAGGCACATATGTGATTAGATTGGTGGATGTCGTACACAACTAGTTCAGTGATATGGATATCAGTTGATCGATTAGTGAGCTATCAAATATTGGTTGTGCAATTGAATTGTAAAGCTCATTAGGTGTCGGTTAGTCAAATAAACCTCGATCAGTGGAAATATTGGTGTATGTGATTATGATTTGCCGAGGTGAGACTAGTAAATTTAGATAGTTAGTATTAGCTTAAATAGTCTAGAGAAGAATAATTAATGGAGGTAGTCATGGCATATGCCCATAACTTGGTGGATTTCGTACGACTACCGGATGGATTGTGTAGATGGAAGTTTATGAGTCCGGCATTATTCGTTGGATTGACTATCTTAATTATGCCTTAGTGGAGGTTAGTATAGGTTTTAGATCAAGATATGAGAATATAGTCAGAGAGTGTTATGCTTGTGATTCGATTCAACGCCGGAGCATCGGTTAAGTAAATGATTATGAGAAGGGTTAGAATTGTCAGTAGATGTTTTCCTTTAGGAAATAAATGAAAAGGAAAGAAAAATACATAGGCTCCATCTGTCACGACAGAGTCTAGATTAGCCTGCATGCAAAAAGTATTAAATGCAATGGAAAATTAGAAAACAATTGTTTTTACACTAAAAATTCAATTAACTTTAAAAATTCATAGAAAATTCATATGAACTCCAAATGAGATGAATCCAACTGGGTTGTTCACCAAATTTTATTCTCTAGCTGACCATGTAGTTTTTATCTCCACCATTATTCCATAAATTTTTCACGAAATAATTAAATTAGGACAGAATGCAACAGAAGCTGATGTTTTCATCATTTTATTCCCAGCTGATTTTCGAACGGCTATAACTTTACATACAAACTTCGATTGAACTAATTATTACATATAAAATCATAATCTTACTACTGTGTAAATTTCATGCATTTGTGAGTATTTTGAATTTTTTGGCTTTTCTCAGTGTTTATTTGATATCGTTCTTTCTATAGATTCTGAGTTGTCCGAAGTGAACGAATACGTACCCAAGAGCGAGAAAGTGGACTTACAACAAGGCAAGCATCATTTTGCAATTATTTTTGCATCATATTGATCCCATGTTTTGTTAAGTCAGTATTTTAAATTGCAAGGATACTTGTTTGCATGCTATTTTGATATATCGATATTTTTGTGAGCTAGTTAGCTATGCCCTACGCTTGCAGGTAATCCTTGATATTTTCATTACAATATGCTTAATTTAGATGGATGTGATGATGTATCTATCACTACTACAAAAAAGGCCATACTGGACGCCTCATCACAGACGGTTCTCAGAAACAGTCTATGTTGTAATTATCACAGACGGTTTTACAAGCGTGACCGTCTATGTTACTAGTGATGGCTAGAACCGTCTGTGATACATCATTATCATAGACGGTTCATAACAAGAACCGTCTGTGAATCATTACAGACGGTTTTAAATACAAATCGTCTGTGATGTCTCCGAATATCACAAACGATTCTTGTTAAGAACCATCTGTGAATCAACACAGACGGTTTTAAATACAAACCATCTGTGATGTCTCTGAATATCATAGACAGTTTGTATTAAAAATCATTTGTGATAAGTATGCCTAACACTCTGATTTTACCATGACTTGAAATGCTAATCCTCTGTCGCGCCCCTGTCGTGGCAGCCAATCTTCTGTCGTGCCCATGCTGTGGCACCCAATCCTCTGTTGTGGAAGGGTTTGGTAGGGCGACTGTATGCCATGCCCCTATCATGGCACCCCATCCTCTGTCGCGCCCCTGCCAAGCCCTACCGCGGCAAACCATCACCCTGCCAAACCCTACCACAGCAAAGGATTGGGTGGCACAATAAGGGCACGGTAGAGGATTGGCTGCCACGACAATGGTGCGGTAGGGCTTGGCAGGGCGCGGTAGAGGATGGGGTGCCACGGTAGGGGCGCGGCATACTGTCGCCCTGCCAAACCCTACCACAACAGAGGATTGGGTGCCACGGCAGGGGCATGGTAGAGGATTGGCTACCATGATAGGGGCACGACAGAGGATTGGCATTTCGAGTCATGGTAAAATCAGAGTGTTTAAATTGCAAGCCATTGTAAAATCAGATAGTAAGGAAAATTCTAAGCCATGGTAAAATCAGAGAGACGGTTTTTGTATGAAACCGTCTATTATTCGCAACACGGGAGCGCAAAAATTTTTGAACGTGTGCGCACGAGGCAAAATGTTTTGACGATGTCCTTATATATTATAGCCACCCTAGCCTTGTCTTCCATCAGTCTCTCCCTCTCCCCTCCCCACGCCGAGCTCCCGCGACGACCCTCGATTCCCCGTCGCAGTTAGGCGAGGAGACACAGGCGACGAGGAGGAGGAGGAGGGACGTAGAGGAGCTCCTTGTTTGTCGCAGGAGGTAGACTACCAAAAGGTACGTGTACATCCCCAAAACATACACAATTTGTTGGTTGTTTGTTGTAAAAAAATTATCTTGATTTTGTGTTACCTAAGGTCTGAACGCCGCCGGAGATTTTCAGTCATCTCTCCTTTTTTACGAGCTTGAGTCGAACTCGGACGACATGCAAGAACAGCTTGTGATATACTGGTGAGGTACAAAGAGGAGCTCACAAGACCAATCCAAGAAGCCAATGAGTTCTTCAGGAGCTTGGAAGCACATATGGTTTCTAGCTAGTTTAACTTTGTAACTTTATTCTTTTTTTCCATTCGAAGGGGACGTTGTGGAACCTTTTGGTTTCACTTTCCTATAATGTGTTTGCCATCAAAATTTTAATTGGATTTTAGTTATCTTGCTAGAGGTGCATATGGAAACTACTGTCCAGCAATTAATTGGTTTGGCTCAAAATCCAGATTTTTTTGTAATAGAAAAAACTATCACAGACGGTTCTGAACAAGAACCATCTGTGATAATTACTATCACATACGGTTCTTATTTAGAACCGCTTATGATAGCTTTTTTCACACACGGTTTGAAAACCGTTTGTGATGATCTCATATCATTACTGACCTATAAACTTATACGGATCACAAAACCGTCTGTGATGATATTTTTGAATCATCTGTGAAGACCTTTTATATAGTAGTTTATTATCTTTGTTGAATGCTTAGCCATGCGAGTCTAGTATATGCGTTAGTCCGATTGGCGGGGTTAGCCTGTCAATTGTGGGAAACACCAAACTTGTTTATGATTATGCTTTTTGTCTAGATCTTCATATTTGATTGTTGAGTCTAAAATTGTATATTTAAATTGATTTTGTTCTGGACAAGTGGCTAGTAGGGTGGGTGACTTCGTGCATGAGACTTGGGTATGTGGTAGACTTGTCTAGACGTTAAGGACCTAACTTTGGGCTATCAATTCCAAGTACCACTCGTACTTCCACACATAGTGTATGCTCACCGTTTGGTTAAGTAAGGGGAGGGTCTTATTGGGTTGAGTCCTGGGTGGTGTGAGGACATGTGTGTTTGATCATATGTTCGTAGGATCCGATGCAATTTTCTATAATGTACATGGGAGCACTGTTTTTCTTTCTTTACATTGTATCTGTATTTCCAACACAACTTGTGAGCCTGCTTAGCAAGCTCTATCAGTAGCTTGTACTGAGTTTGGAGTTCATCTCACAACAAGGATTCAACTCAATTGGGCTTTCTTGCTAAATAATACCGAATCTCGATTTCCTCGGCCAACACACCTTAGGAAGTGTGTTATTATTCGAAGGCTTATGGGTTGGTCGAGTCGTGTGGGTAACGTTGTACTCCCCTACAGGGATTAATCTATTAGAATAGCCGTGTCCACAGTTACGGACAACCACTTGGTATTGAATGACATCATTGTTAGACTCTAATTAAAATTTTATGTGGGTTACAACTTGGTATCGGCATGAATGGGTATTCATGCAATTTTAGTTTATCAAAGTGGGCTGCCACTTTGGTATTGTTTGAGCTATATATGTAACATTGTTATTCATATTTCTTTTGATGAAAAATCTATTTACAAAATGGCAATTGCAACCTAGTATGTGTAGGGATGAAAACTTGTGTGTTTTATGCAAAAACTAAACCACTAATGCCTCTCTTTTGGATATCCTCTAGCATGTATAATTTTTCTTTTGTGTAAGACTTGCGAGTACATTTTGTACTTAACCGGATTGTCCACTTGTTCAGGTGAGGAAGACTACCCGCTCGATCAATTCATTAGCATCGATTTTGGCGACGCTAACGAATGATGTTATTTCTAACTCCCAGTTGGTTGCCTTTGGGTTTGGGCACACCTTGCTGGCCTTTTGGACACTTTCTACGATAGCTGGCAATTCAAAATTTTATACCACGTAAACCAGGAAGCCATACAAGCTAGAGATCATAGATCGTTACCACCAGATGCACAGTGCAGCGGAAGAAGAGTTAGAGTAGACCGATCCAACGTAGAGCGCGTCGGTGAAGTGGTTGTAGCCGATCGTCCAACGTTCTTGTGAGTCGATCGTCTCCTCTAGCAACCTCTGCAGTTCCTTGTGAAGATCGCAGATCGTCCTCGAGCGCAACAGCAACCGCAGTAGCACTTCTACGGTATCCACACGTCCAGGGAAAGAACACCGAACGCCGGTGTGCTAGCACCAAGTCGCACGGTAGGGCTCTCTTGAGAAGATGGCAGCTAGGGTTTCGGTGGAGCAACACACGTCAAATCGTATATCCCAAATAGCCTCAAGCATCTCCTTATATAGTGCCCATGATGGATCATATCCGAACACGTTTTGTTCCAACCCATTAAGTATGTGACCTGTTAGGTTCATGAGTAATCGGTTGTGACTCGGAAACCCTTTCCGACCACAAGTCATTAGTGGTTCCTAGTAGGACATCACGATTCCCGAATACACACGAATTATATTGGACGAACCTTAACGCAATATGATCTACGACTAGGTCCATATCATTAATGACTAGCTCGTATATCCATACGACCAATTCATATTTAGTCTCGACCAGTTCGTAACTTACGTTCATGTTTTGACCACTTAGTAATTATGTTCGACCAGTCTACGACCAGCTCATATCTCTATACAACTAGTCCGTATCTAGTCGAACTAAATGACCTTCTCGTGTGTTCTCCCTTTGCCTCACGATATCTGGTTGAACTCCAGGTGAGATATTTGTCATCCATGGACTGTTCAATACTTTCTCGATCAAGTGTCGGATAACCTTATGTGGTCAAACTCTTCGACCACTAGTGGGATGACCATGCACTTTCTTTGTCCGACCACTTCGAGGGGCCCAAAGATATCTCTCTTGTTATATTAGGAGGGGCAAATCTCATATCCGATCAGTCACATTCCTCCGCATATTTCACAGCATACCCGAAAGCTACCTTTATAACTACCCAGTTACGAATAGCGTTTGGCAACCCCTAAGTATACTATTACACATGTAGAAAAATCATGTTGATCTCAGGTCTAAGGATTATACATCACCATTGCGTGAGACCAACTAATGGCACATAGAATCACAATAATCTCAATAGTGTCTCAACGTGAGTCTATCCAACCCTATGTTCTCTAACATGTGTTCACATTATCGATTAGATATCCCTATATCTATGATTGGTGAAATATAGTCATCAATCAATACATATGCTGGTCGTAGAGTCACTGGTGTTCTGACCAGTAACATCTGACCAAGGATACATTTACAATGACATCATATAAGTTAAAAAAGCATCACCAACAAGTCACATACTTATTAATCTTTATAACTAATAATTCATTCAAGGAACAGAATAATATTTATTCAATAACTCATAAATATAAACGTGATACAATCATCTCTATGATTACTTCTAGGGCATATTACTAACAAAACCATACTAGCACATGTTGGTGCCCGTTCCTCAAAAGCTTCAACCGCCAAAAGCATTAGAGTAGCATAACAAATACTACATGTTGCAATTACATGGCTAGATATTACCACGCACCAGCATGGGCAATCCCGCTGGCTAGTTCTCTTTTTTTTTAGTTTTTAACTATAGATATTACGTACCATATGATCATACGTGAATTAATTTTGGATACTATCAGGGTGTACTCTATCAAACAAACAATACTTAAGAGTTAACATATTAGAACTATTTTTTTAATTGTGAAATCAACTTTGGGAGATTTTTGAGAAAAATCTGATCTCGAACAAACTAATCTGATTCTTGACATTAACTACTTGCACTTTCAGACAGTGAAGCTTGTGGAAAACTGGAGAGGAGACCTTGACATGGATTGAAGCCGGTCGTTAGGAAGACGCCCCATTGTTCACGGTGTTGGAAAATTCTACGCCGTCGAAATCAGGGTTCATTATTCAACCATGGATCGCACCGTGGAGAAGAGGGCTCAATGAAAATGCCAGAAAGGAGCAGCCAAGAAAAAGCATGACAAGTCAAGTCTCGAGAATTTTTTTTCATGGAGGAAATTCGAGGATGCTCCTCTCACTTTTTCATGAGAATCTTTAGGTTCCTACCCGGTTGCCACCGCGATTGATACCTCGCCCAATTATGTTGCGGGAGGGAATTAAAAAAGGGAAAATTCATCATATACCCTCTTCATAGTTCAAAATCTAGAATATACCCTCCTACACATCCAAATTCATAATATACCCTCCTCTAATCTATTTGCTTTACAAAACACCCTCTTTATACCTTTTCAATGTATTTTTCATATCCTTGTGTATTCCATCACTTGAAATGACCAAAATACCACGATTAAATTTAGCACATTATTTATATTTATATCACTTGAAATGACCGAAATGGACAAGTGATATAAATATAAATAATGGATGCTATTGTTAGTGGATGCTATTAAAATATATTTCTATCACTTGTCGGTTTAGTGGATGCTATTCCATTTGGTCATTTCAAGTGATATAAATATAAATAATGTGCACAAATTTTCATCGGGTATTTTGGTCATTTCAATGATGGAATACACAAGGATATGAAAAATACATTGAAAAGGTATAAAGAGGGTGTTTGTAAAGCAAATAGATTAGAGGAGGGTATATTATGAATTTGGATGTGTAGGAGGGTATATTCTAGATTTTGAACTATGAAGAGGGTATATGATGAATTTTGCCATTAAAAAAAGGGAGACAAATCCCTGATGAACTATAGGTTAGATTAAAATAGAAATAGAAAAGGACAAAAAGTTCCTATTTACAGCAAACTTTTCCTTTTCATGTCTCCAAACTCAGATTTGAGTTTGATCTTCGAATTTTAAAAGTTGATGCAATGCTCAATAGACTATCTCCTCAAAAATTTTAGGGAGAATTTTCATTTTAGTCGAGTGTTGTATATAGTCCGATTATTCTCTGGTGAGTAGCACACTTTTATTTCCGATTCTTCTCTTGTGAGTAGCACACTTTTTTTTTCTAGCAAACATTATTTCCTTGGTACAATGCTTCACTTCTAAATCTCTTTAATAAAGGAGAAGTAAAATCAACAATATGTACATCCTTGGGGCATCTGGTATATTTACCCCAGACTACTTACAGGTGTATAGCAAATGTGTTTCAGCCAGCATTGTAGCCATGCACACCTCAGCATCATCTTCCATCTAGTGAGAAGCCAGATATTGAGCCAAAGCTCATCAACATGGGCGATGGATATGAAGGCACTGTGGAAGAGCCGAATCGATCTTCGTTCTGCATCAAGGCCAACATGTGAAAGCTGAACTGTGCCGGCAGTAGCTCCGGCAGAGGCACATCGCCATCCAGGTACTGCATTACTTGCCGCATGTTGGGCCTTGCGTTAGGAAGTGGGTGGGAGCACAACAATCCTAGCTTCAATGCAAGGCATGCCTCATCAATATCGTAGTTGCCTTGGAGCTTGATGTCAACCGTATCAAGAAGTGATTCTCTGTGCCAATTCTGAAGCACCCAATCGACCAACACGAGCTGGTTGCCTTGTGGATCTTCCTTGATAGGCTTTTGCCCACAGGTAACCTCAAGAATGAAGATGCCGAAGGCAAATACATCGGTAAGAGTGGTTGCCTTACTTCTGTGTACGAGCTCTGGAGCCAGATATCCTATTGTGCCAACGACATGTGTGGTCTGTGGGTCAGTGCCGTGGTCATACATCCTTGCGAGGCCGAAATCCCCTAGCCTTCCATTCATGTCTCTGTCGAGAAGCACATTGTTTGCCTTGACATCCCTATGGATGACAACTTTATCCCATTCCTCGTGGAGGTAGAGCAAGCCCGATGCGATGTCTTTGATAATCTGGAACCTCTGTCCCCAATCTAAAGTGGCCTTGCCCTCTTGACCATACAAGTACTTGTCAAGGCTTCCATTTGCCATGTAGTCATACACAAGAAGAAGTTCACCTTTCCGCCTGCAATACCCAAGCAATTGCACAACATTATGGTGTTGAAGATGGCCTATGCTTACCACTTCCGAGATGAATTCTTTTATGCCCTGCTTCGAGTCATATGACACCCTCTTTACAGCAACCTCTGATTTAGATGTCGGAAGCACCCCCCGGTATACCCTTCCAAACCCACCTACGCCTATCAAGTGCTTGCTCTTAAATCCTTTGGTGGCATGAAATAAATCCTTGTAAGCGAATCGGCGTGGACCATACTCAACCTCCCAATCTTCGCGAACCTCCTTATACCTAAAATGTCTCCTAACCAGTAGAACAACTGCAATACCAATAGCTAATACGAACACAGGAGATGCTATTGGTAGGATAATCTCTAAGAGTTTGGATTCAGGCCCTGGACCAAGGTGAGGTAGTTTTGGTAGCTTGGTTGAGTTGATGATTGGAGCAGGAGTATTCATGCCAAAGGTCCAACCAAGAACATAGTGATGCCCTGTGCTTAAGCCTGTTGAGGATGAGAAGCCAAGGTATGATTGTTCTGTTAGCACTCTTGAGAGATCATAGGTTTTTGAGAGTAATGGCCTCACAGGTTTTGCCATACCAAGAGGAGCTAAGGTCACATTGATATCTGTAGCATTTCCATCGTAGTCCACCCAAACTTGGATTGACCCAGATCCAATGAGAGACAGATTTGTGAACATGGCATTCTTATCATCGTAGAAGCCAGCGTAGTAGGATTGCAGAGAGTTGAGGCTGTTGATGTCGATGCCGACATGGTTGTTGTTGATGTCCCCGAACTCATCGTTTTCGATGGTATCGAGCTCGATTGCGAAGAGGTGGTTGCTCAGGCTGCCATTGCTGGTAGCATTGAGAAGGCCCAAGAATTGGATTGAGTAAGCGGAGGAGAAATCAGTGCTCGGGGCAATGAAGAAGGCGAAGCCATGGCCCCTTATGTCGCCAAATGAGGAGAGGATACCAAATACAAAGGAGACAGAGAAGGATTGCACCGTGCCACTGGGAGACTGGCGAAAGCGCACCGGAACTGGGTGAAATGCGTGGCCTTTGATCCTGAACGTCTCATTGGTCAGCTCAACGAGGCCAGACGACGTGATTCTGGCTGCGCCGTCTAGGATGAGGTTGCTGCAGGTGAAGCCGGTGTAGACGAACTGTTCATGGTCACTACTGGTACTGAAGGCTGAAAGATTAAGACTAAAGCCTACGGTTAGGAGCAGGAGGATGGACAAAATAAGCTTCATGCCAGTACTAACCATGGCTGTGTGGACTTGTCTTGTGCAGAGCATGCAATGTGCTGATTTATAGGTGGCAGGACATCCACTTCCTGCAAGACTACGACCTAGACTGCAGGAACATCTCCAGGTCACGGAGGAAAATTCCTGGATTTTTTTTCTTTTCTCAAAAAAAAATCCTGGTTTTGGGTCAAGATGTGGAACCAGTTGGCAGTATGCTTGAGTTGGCCTCCGTGACGCCTGCATGGAAGAAGTTTGAATTTTAATCGGCCTGACTTTAATTACTTTTTTTAGCTTAGCCTTATAAATAGCTAGCCAAAGCACTGTCATTTGCGATCTATTATCTTATTAAAACAGAGTCAAAAGAAACCATCACGTTTGCTCTCGAGGGATAGAAATTATCACGTTAATTTATGAAAGAAGAGAAATATCTGCACTGTTGATCGTGGTGGGTTCAGATTATAACAGTCTAGATTAAATTCTCATGTTAATTCAATTTATGAAATAAGAGAAAGATCTACACAGTCCAAATAATAACCGTCTAGATTAAATTCTCACATTAATTCAGTTGAACACTTAAATTTATCCATTCCACCTAAAGTAAGCAGCGTGTATAGCCGTCTAATAAAAAGCAATGTCCGAGATTCAGAGTGGAGAGAGACTAATACTTTCTTTCTTTCTTTTTTCCTTTGCTCACCAACTTTTTATCTTTGCTCACCAACTTTTTAGCCACCTTGATTGGGTAGCCATATTGGTCCATGGTGGACCGACTGTGACACCTTCTGATTCAACAACACTGGAGAATCCTGATACCTAGTAGTTTTATGTCAAGCCGGCGGCTGGACTAAGAACAGGAACTTGGGCTAGAAGTAAGCAATTGTCATTTAATGTAGAACTAGTTAATTACACGTGTAATACTACGAAACATCTTATGAATGTAATAGTTTATTAATTAAAGTAGATATAATATATCTCAATTCATCAAGGCGCACGGAGCAGAGCAGAGTAGAAGAGTAGCGGCGGAGAGGAGAAAGTAAGACCCGTCCAAATCAGGCCGATGGAAGCAGTGACGGGGGAGGGGACGGAGGCGCGCACAGAGCATAGCAGAAGAGCGGAGGTGGAGGCGAGGGCGCAAAGGAGGAAGAAGCGCAAGCGGCGTTGAAAGTGATGCTGGGAGAGGAGGAGGGAGCGCACAATGCGAAGAGATAGTTTGCTGATAACGTGACCCACATTTCATTAAAGAGAGATAAGGGTGGGAGACTAACGAGGATAGATGACCATCAAATCTAATTTTTAAGTAGCAGAGAAAGAGACAGGTATTATATTACTCTGAAGAGATTGTGTTGAATTTAAGGAACTGAATGTTCAGGCAAGATGTCATATGTGTACTGAGTGTCACCAAATAAAGTCGTGACAAAGTCCTTGACAGGAGGGATACGGATTGTTCGAACCGTGCAATGTAATCCTGCTTTGATGCTTGGATGTGATCTTCCCTGGTCTGGTTTGGACGGAATTACCCATAGGGCCTAGTAGTTGAAGATGAAGTTTACATAAGACAGATGAATCTAAAGATGGAAGCTGATCAAAGAGCTCCTTCCCCTTCGGTCCCACTGACAGTGAATTCTAGTTGATCTTTGGCTTTTCATTAAATTACATGGAACCTTGCATGTCCTTGTTATATATACATGCTGTAAAAATAGCTTGGTAAATCTAGGATGTTTGCACAATAAATGAAGTGTTCTTTTGCCAACCGGTGGCTAACTGTTTTTTTATTATTATTTTGCAGTGATATCGGTCGTTTTGATACGAATTCTAAATCAAAATCGGTTATTGGATTTGGATACAAATTCCAAAGAAAAAGAACTGAATTTCGAATAAAAAATAAAATAAAATTTGTAATTTGATTTTCATACGAATTCCAAAATTAAATCCTAAAATTACTAAAATTCGGAATAAATTAAATAAATTTAGCAATTTGATTTGTATACGAACTCAAATAAAAATAACTAAAAATGTTGAATAAAAATAAAAGTTATAACGAGTATAGCACGAATGATGTCCGAGGAGACAAAAAAACCACCACGTTCGCTCTAAGGTTATGTCTCTTATCTTATTAAAGCAGAGTCAAAAGAAGCTACCATATTCGCTCTCAAGTGCTAGAAATTCTCATGTTAATCGGTGAAAAAAAGAAAGATTTACACCGTCAATCGTGGTGGGTCTAGATTATAACGCTCTAGATTAGGGCAAGAAATTCCTAAGTTAATCGGTGAAAAAAATATGCATCTAGTCTGTAGGAACATCTCCAAATCACAGAGGAAACTTCCTAGATTTATTTTCTTTTCTCAAAAACAAATCCTAGATTTTGGGTCAAGATGTGGAACCAATTGGCAGTATGCTTGAGTTGGCCTCCATGACGCCTCCATGCAAGAATTATCTTATTAAAGTAGAGTAAAAAAAGACACCATATTTGCTTTTAAAGACTAGAAATTCTCATGTTAATTGGTGAAAAAAGATAAAGATCTACGCCGTCAATCGTGGTGGATCTAGATTATAATGTTCTAGATTAAGACTAGAAATTCCTACGTTAATCGGTGAAAAAATATGCACCTAGTTTGCAGGAACATCTCCAGGTCACAGAGGAAAATTCATGGATTTTTTTTCTTTTCTCAAAAACAAATCCTGGATTTCGGGTCAAGATGTAGAACCAGTTGGCAGTATGCTTGAGTTGGCATCCATAACTGTAAAATAAGAGGAAGATCTACACAGTCGATCGTGGTGGGTTCAGATTATAACGGTCTAGATTAAAAGAATTGGTCCATGTGAAGTACAATAAAAACTGAAATTCGGAATAAAAATAAAATAAAATCAGGAATTTGATTTCCATATGAATTTCCAAATAAAAGAGTCAATGTCAAGTACGATAAAACTCAAATTTAAAATTAAAATAAAATAAAATTAGTATTTTGATTTTTATACGAATTTCTAAGTAGAATATCTAAATAATTATAATTCAAAATAAAAATAAAAAAATAAAAATTAGATTTGTATACAAAAACCAACAAAAAACTGAAATTCGGAATAAAATAAAATTAGTAATTTCATTTCAATATGAATTTCAAATTAAAATCCCAAAATAAATTTAATTCGACAAAAAAAATTAAAGAAATATTAGCGATTGGATTTGGATACAAATTCTAAGAAAAAAGAATTGAAATTCAGAATAAAATAATAAAAGAAAAATTGCAACTGGATATAACCTCTTTGTAGTACTGTTATGTGAATCGTTTGTAAAGATCTTTTCTGTATAGTGTACCGGTCTGTATTTAGGTGGCATGTCACCATCGAACAGCCAATTTTCCCTCGGTCACTCAGTCACAGTGATAAGGACTGCGACGTAAACATTAGTTTTAGATGAGTAGCATTTTTGGGAATAACATCCGCAACTGGATACAACCTCTTTGCAGTACTGTTTTTGTATTAATGAATGGATTGATCCAAAATACTACTATTTCAGTTACATAAAGTACTATAATTAAAAACTTTTGGCAAATTTTCTGTAAATTTCGTGCTTGTCCTCGATAATTTAAATATTTAATCAAAAAAAAATTTTGTGATGCAGTATGAAACGTTTTACACTTTTCACACTGAATTAATTCATTAATTGATCGATTAGGTTATTAACTTGTTTTGATTATTTAGAGCAACCCAACTTCCTGCGCATGCCCGCACTGAACCGAACTGTCACCTTGTCAGATTTCCGATTGAATGGTCCATGATGAGCCGCCCGACTGAATGTGACACTGCAATAGTGTTGGAACTAACCGAAGAAAACACTTAGCCGATCTCCTAGAGCAGCTAGCTTCTTGTTGCGCCCTGCTGGAACTTGCTTCCTGCTGGAAAAAAACAGCGCCTCTGCTCCTCGTTTGTCCTTCACGTGATAGCCTGGTACAGCAGCACCCCTGCAGCTTGAAGTCTTCACGTGATGGCCCTGTGTGGAGATCATGTGGATATGATCCTAATCTTAGTGTGTTGAACAATTGGCAATAGCGTCGAGGTGTTGGGAGCAACCCTTGTTTTCGGTGAAGTTCCTGTGCTGTCAGGTCTGAGGCGGTCTGACCGGCCATGATGGCGGTCAGACCGGCCGTGCCTTTGGTTGTTTTGCTTGTAAGTGGCTGGCGGTCCGACCGGCCAGGGTGGCGGTCCGACCGGCCAGTGTGGCGGTCTGACCGGCTACCGCTGAGCGGTCAGACCGGCCATGAAAGTGGCTTTGGATTTTTGAGCTAGGCCAAAAATAGAGGGTGTAGGCAAGAGAGGAGGTTCTACTGCTCTTGGTCTCATAATTTTTGGAGCCTCCAGGCAAAAGTTCTATTGGTTTGAAATTTCCAGAGAGGTTGCGGATTTCCAAGCTGGAATTTGGCTAAGTCTTGATCGACGGTCGACCGCCTTTGGTGGCGATCGACCGTAAAAGCGATCGGACCGCCAAGGGTGGCGGTCTGACCGGTTTTGACTTAATGTCGTCGGCCCGTGTGGCGGCGATGTGTGTTTGTTAGGTCAAGTTCATGTTCAGTAGTGCATATGTGTTGCATGATGCATGTTTTGGCTAACGTGGGTCAAGTTGTGAAGAACTTGTTCCCGGATTCGTGTTTGCTTGTCTATTGCTGTGCAGGTGGCTTGCAGGTCTATGACGGTCAACGGCGAGAGGATCGGGACTAAGCTTGGAGAGCTGAGGTCCAGAACGATCAAGGATGTCGGGTGAGGTCAGAGGACTCAAGCGGGGCGCAAGATGGACAAAGGTGACCGAACGGGCAGTTCGGTGCGACTGGTTGGATCAAGCGGCGCGGGGGTCGGTGCAAGTACCATGGTGGTTTCGGTGGAAGCCGGATGGGAGAGACTTGCCGACATGATGAGAGCCGTTGGATCAACCTACACGTGGCGGAGCAAGCGAGTGCTTCGCACAATCTGGACTCGGTCTTCGGAGAAGGACCGAGAAGGGGTATTTTGGTAATTTTACCAAATACCGTCTTGGTGACCTTTTGGCTAAACCGCGGCGCGGGTCGGCGCATGGTGAAGCGGTTTAGGTCAATCGAAGATGAAGACGGCGCTTTAAAATGCGTGCGTGTGTTAACCCATTGTGTGTTAGGATCTAATGGGTGCCCTAATGGAATATTCCCTAGAATCTAGCCTCCACTATAAATAGAGGAGGGTGCTGGCCAGCACCTCCTCAACCCTTCAATTGGAAACCCTAACTTTGGTTGTTAGGGCTTGGAGAGATTAGTGGGAGGTTAGGGTTCTAGAGAGGGATTGATTTGAGTGCTCAAGTGTTGAGCTTTGTCCTCCTTGATGGAGTGGTCTGTAAACATACCATCTATCCAATCCAATCAATCCAAAGAAAGATTTCACAAATTGTATCTCTTTGTGTTCATCCTCTCTATTTGTGATTTTGGGGCTTTCTTTGATCCGGGAGTTTTTACTTGGTTTTTCTTCTTGATCTTGCTTGCTGGGATATGTGGGAACCTATCTAAGGTCATCTTGATCATCATCCACCCACGAGCAAGCTTTTGGATCTAAGTTTTGATCTTGCCGGTTTTAGTGAAAGAAAGGGTGATTTTCGGGGGTTTTGCTCTTGAGAGCTTTTGGCTTGGTTTCTTCTCTTGATATAGCTTGCTGTGACATGTGGGAACACATCTAGGATGATCTTGATCATCAATCACCCACGAGCAAGTTTCTAGATCAAGTTTTCGTTTTTGACCGGTTTTGAACCCTCCTTCGGTAAAATGGAAAAGGTCAAAACTTTGATGTGGATCTACTCAATCGTTGCTTGGAATAGGTTCCTAATATCCTTAGGAAGGTGTGTTCCAAATTTGGTCAAGTTTGGCCTTGTAGATCAAAAGTTAGACCGATTTTAGTTTCGGTTTTCGGGCTGATTTTCCTGTTCATCGTGCTAGAGGTCAGACCGCCCACTTGAGAGGTCAGACCGCTAGGCAAATCGGTCAGACCGCCCGTGTGAGAGGTCTGACCGCTAGGCAAAATATTCGACCCGATTTCTGAGAGGTCAGACCGCTAGGCCAACCGGTCTGACCGCCTGCGTGAGAGGTCAGACCGCCCGAGACTCTGTGATTGGAGTTTTTGTTGATTCTACTTCGGGGTTTTGATTGGATTCAATACAAGTCTTCCGCTGTACTTGATTGATTGATCTTCATAGCTTTCATAGCTATTGGAGTGAGATTCGTATTGAATTCGATCGTTGGTGAAAAAGTTGAGCGTGCTCCTATTCACCCCCCCTCTAGTCGCCTTTCCGGTCCAACAAGTGGTATCAGAGCCAAGTTTGCTCTTTTGTGATCTTAACCGATCTTTGAGCATGGCGACTAGTGTGCCGACTTGTGAGCGTTTCCTTGCATCTTGGCATGATTCTTTTATCGTTGATGTGAGTCATGACAAGACGTTTGAAGATGCAATAATGGTGTTGTCGGTTCAGGAGGGATTCTCCTGCGGTATTTGTGGCGGTCTCTTTAGTTTTGATTGTCCTAGTTTCAGAGATGAGATACGCATGGAGCCTAAGGAGAAAGAGCCCATTGGTATGTGTGCAGCGGCATTTGAGGATGAACATAATGAAGAGCTTTTCGAGGATGATCATGATGAGTCTTCCGAGGATGATCCCCTACTCAAGCTAAGCAAGGTGAGCAAAGAAAAACTCATTGATGGCTTGGTGTCATATGAATATAAATTGCATGCTCTTAGGAAGAAAGTAAAATTGCTAGAAAAAGATAAGGGTGATTTGTCTCATGAGCTCTTCAAATTGAAAACCTCCATGAATGCTTATGATTCATTGCTTGTAGACATGGAGAACTTGAAAAACTCTTATGCATGCCTAAAATCTGAAAATGAATTATTGAAATTAAATACTTCTATGCCATGTGATTCTTGTATTGCCTTACATCATGAGCTTGATAATGCTAAGTTAGAAATAGGCAATTTTAGATCCATGGCTAGAAATGATTGTGATTCTTGTGTAGGCATGCTTGCTGAATTTGAGAAGTTAAAATTGACTAATTCCATTCACCTTGAGCAATTAGAGAATTCTAGGGCTGAAATTATTGATATTAAAGCTAGCCCTTGTAGCATGTGCTTAGAGTATGAAAAATTGCTTAAGGATGGTTTAGTCTCTTGCAAGAATTGTGCTTGTTTAGAAACTGAAATTGATGCTTTGAACTGCATGCTTAATTCAAAAGCATCATTAATTTCTTGCACATCTTGCATTTCTTTGAAGAGCGAAATTGATTCTTTGCGCGATGATATGAGCGCCAAGTCATGTGACTCTTGTATTTGCCTTCACTCCGAGATTGATGTTTTTAAGATTTCTCTTGCATCTTTGCATTCGGAGTTGGAGTCTTTTTGTGCTAAAAGTGAGTCACTTGATGTTGGTTTTTGTACCATCGCTTTAGATAGCTCTTCTTTGGGAGGTTCGACTCTTTCGAACTCTTCTTGTGTTGTCCAACAGATTTATAAAGACAAAGGTGCTTCTTCTTCAAATGGTACTACATCTTCAAAAAGGAAGTACCATTGCACCTTTTGTAAGAAGAATGGACACACTTTTGAGTTTTGCTTTCGCCGTTTGAAATATGAGCATCGAGTGCGTCGTCGTACCTCTAGGAACACACATTGTCTTTCTCATGGCATGTGTGAGTCTAGTGCCGATACGAGGACGATTCATGATGTTGGTTCTTCCAAGACTTCTTCTTTGAGCGACAATGGTGCTTCGTCCTCTCGGACTATGTCTCCTAGTAGACCTTTACACCATTGCTCATTTTGTGGGAAGAATGGACATCATGTGGATTTTTGTTTCCGGCATGCAAAACATTTGCGTCGAGCTCATGCTTCTAAGTCTCCTAGTGGGCATAGTCTTTCTCATGACATGCACACTAAAGAGCCTAGCACGAAGACTCGATTTGTTGATGGATTCTTTGACACCTTTTATAGTGGTGTTGGACAGCATCGTGGACGTAGTTTTCATGATTATGGTTTTGTCCCACGAGCTGCCCTGAGGCAGGATTTCCGCCGTCCTTCAAGAGGTGGACCTCGTTTTATTCATCGAGGTACACACCCACGGCGAGGTTGTGTGAGTTCTTTTGATGCTTTTGTTGGTTCTCATCTTGGTGCTTTCAAGCAAGGTTATCGCCGCTTTTCTAGAGATGGACCTCGTTTTCTTCATCGAGCTGTCCACTCGCGACATGCCTTCAAGGATGATATTGGATCTTCTTGCATGGATCATCATTTGCATCATGCTAACTCACATAATGTTTCGACTGCTTCTGGTGGTCGTGTGTCCAAGGTTTGGGTTCCCAAGCATTTGCTCTCTAACCCTTCGGGATCCAAGACTTGGACACCTTGCCTTTCTCATGTGTAGGTACCGGGAACACGGGTTGGAGAACATGGACTTAAGGGGTTCTGGTCTTTTTGCTTCTTCACATGATCGGGACACTTGATGGTTCTCCACTCCAATAATGGCCTCCAAGAGGCATATGCTTTCATGATCGGCGTCTACATCTATTTTGTGAGCAATCTTATACCTTCATGCATTTACCTTCATGATTATTCAATCTTGGCATGTTGTGCTTGTTTTGTGCTCACTTGTACCAAATTGGCATGTATTACTCTTGATATCTTTCATCATGCCTTTACCTTGCTTATATATCCATGTATCATATTGTTGTTCTTTATTTTTCATGGGTGTATGAGCTTGAGTTTGTCATCATGAGCTTGTGTTGTCTTGTACCTCTATTATTTTGCTCGTGATTGATTCTTGCTTATGTATCCATGTATTAGACTGTTGTTCATTATTTCCATGGATGTATAAGCTTGGTTTTGTCTTCACGAGCCTATGTTGTTTTGTACATGATTAATCTTGCTCGTGTTGATTTTTGCTATATGTATCCACATTCTTATTTGATATCCATGTTAGCATACCTTTTCAATGACTTGGTCTATAACTTGCTTTATGCTTACATGGTTATTGTGCTTTATTGTTAATTGTGGATATATGAGCTTTACCATAGCTTTCACTAGCATGCTTTACTTTTGATTGTATATTTGATGTGTGATACGCTATGTGCTTCTTTGCTTGCTCCTATGCCTTATTGTGGATTAAGGATAGTTTGAGTTTTGTCATATCTTGGATAGCATGTGCTGCAATTGATTTGTCTATCTTCATGCTCATGTTCTGAATTATTGATTATATGCTTTTATGAGCTTTGGATCATTTGCTGCTATCCTTGTTAGTCGTGTGTCTTGGCATGTTTTCCTTAGATAATGTTTCACTAACCCAGCACCAAGGCATAGACTCTTCTTTATCTCGTGGTGTAGCCTTTTCGGTTGAGAAGAAGAACATGTGGTCCAACAAGTGGTCAAAGACTCCACTGTTGGTTCTTCTTCATTTTGCATTCAATGTTGGCTATCACTTCTAGGAGACGAAGGAATTTTGAGATGAGAATGATGGGTAAGCGCAACTACTTTTGGAGCTTCAAGGAATGGATCTTCATCCATCATGACTATATCTCACCGCCAAGCAAAGTGACTCGTGTTCGAGCTTCTCTACCTTACTTTTATGTATGGTATCCCTAGTCTACCTTGCATAGCATTTGGGCTTGTTGAGTTCAGGGTAGATAGGAGGCTCTGTTCTAGCACGTGTCCTTTCTAGGCACTCTTCTTATCCCATGTTTTTCTAGGATGCACTCTTCTCACAGCCTAGGTTGAGCTTGTTTCCCAATCACTAGTCCTTAGCAGGTTTTTGAGTTGCCTGTAGGTCTTTTTAGTGTTGGTGTTTCCCTCCCTAGCTTTTCGAGTTGCTTTCCCTAGAGATCGTGTGGTGTTTGAAGTCTTTGTGCTATCTTGTGGAGTTTTTGGCACTTTTGGCATATCTCCCCTCAAAGCTTTTTGACCAAACAAGGTTTGCCACCTTGAGAAGCAAGTTAGGGATAATTTATCCCTATGGGTTGGTTTGAGGGGGAGTTGGTTCTTTTCTGAACCTTCCTTGTTCATCTGAACTTTCCTTGTTCATGTGAACGTTTTGTGGATCTTTTCTGATACCTTCTTCAAGTGGTATTTTCTTCGGATCCTTTCGGTCTTTTAGGCTTTTACTCTTTCGTGCATCTCATTGTATCATATTGCTTTCATATGAAAAATCCAAAAGATGCATTGTATTATAAGCTTTATTTACGTCTTTTAATTTGATGAAGCTTTGCTTATTACCCTCTTGAGCTTTAGTATTTCAATTCTGCTCAAAGATCGTGTCTAGTTCTTTGACTTGCTAGAATTATCATGCTTTCACATGTGCAGCAATGTCTTTGCTAACGAGCTAAAACTATTAAACAACTTGAACTAAAAATTGTAATTTGTGGATCTTTTAGCTAGTTGCTCAACTAGTGATCTTTTGTGACATTGGCCTGTCAAAATTACTTTGTTAGCTCTTGAATCTAGAATTGAACATTTATGGAGCTTCTTGTTCTTTTAAGAATCTATAATTGCTCTATGAATCAATGAAAATGATCTCTTTTGTGCGAAAGAACCGATCTCACCAATTCTTTCTCATGAGACGGCTTGCCATTGCACTAGGCATGAACTCGGGGAGTTTTGGATGACTTAGACCACTCTTTTAAGCTTTTGTTGCTTGGGATGGTCGCGCAAGGCTTGAGATCTAGCACATGGCTAATAATGCAATTTGTCAAATTGGTTGAAGCTTAGGAAGAGATTGTGGATGGCTCATAGTCCGGGATCTTCTTTACCAAGATAGACCTTTACTCAACTTCAATATTTATTGAAAATGAAATCTGTTGAGAAATTTGGGCTTTGAGACAATTTGAGCTAAATGATTCATTTCAGGACTTTTTGTCTCTAAGATGGTCTTTGCTAGCTTCGGATCTCACAATGACATTCGACATGGCCATTATCACTTTAGGATACCTGTTGTTGAACTTGCTAATTTTGAAGCATTGCTTAACTTAATCCAACAACATGTGGTATTTTGAGCTCACTAGCTTAGCTTTGCTATACATGTCTTAATATGATCTTGCTAGCTTTGTCGCTTCTTGTATCTTGAGTAATGGTAGAAATACTAGCCTGTTCAATTGAGTAATCCCCAAAGCTTCTTTTTACTAAAAATTGAAAAATCAAAACAAAAATGAAGCCACCCCATTGCACTTCATGCATGCTCTTTCTTTTGCTTCTTCCGTATTGTTGCACTTGTTATCTCTGGATGAGAGGAAGAGATGATTCCTTGATGAATCCATTGTCAAAGGGGGAGAAGTTTTGGCAAAAATGTGAAAAAGAGCTTTCAGGATAAGGGAGAGAAGTTCAGGATGTTATGGGGGAGAAGTTTTGTAAAAGGGAAAAGAAATAGCTTCTCATTGTCAAAGGGGGAGCTTTAGCTTTTTGGAGAAAATGATGATCATAGTGAGGGGTAGTTTTGAAATTGCATTCTTTTGATCTTAGTGTCATTTCTGAACTTGAATTGCAATTCTTGAAGACTCACGATGATCAAAGGTCATATCAAACAATTGTTCTTTCATATGGACCTTAAGTGAGATTTTTGTCGATTCTCTGGAATTTGAAGTTTTCATCCTTTCTTTTGCCTTATCTCACTTGCCTATGCTATTTTGAAGCCATCTTGGTCTTTTCCATTGCTTTCTCTTGCATTTGGAGCAAGTTGTGCCTTTGCGCGAAAACGTCAGGTATTTTCATTTTTAAACCTTCAATTTGCATTTTTGAGAAGATTGCCAATGTGTTCATCAAGGGGGAGATTGTGGAGATCATGTGGATATGATCCTAATCTTAGTGTGTTGAACAATTGGCAATAGCGTCGAGGTGTTGGGAGCAACCCTTGTTTTCGGTGAAGTTCTGTCTTTGTCAGTGCAGGCGATCGACCGCCATGATGGCGGTCGGGCCGGCCGTCTGCTGGTTGTTTTGCTTGTAAGTGGTGGCGGTCCGACCGCGCGGTGGCGTCCGACCGGCCGGTGTGGCGATCGACCGCTCTGCCGAATGGTCGACCGCCATGAAAGTGGCTTTGGATTTTTGAGCTAGGCCAAAAATAGAGGGTGTAGGCAAGAGAGGAGGTTCTACTGCTCTTGGTCTCATAATTTTTGGAGCCTCCAGGCAAAAGTTCTATTGGTTTGAAATTTCCAGAGAGGTTGCGGATTTCCAAGCTGGAATTTGGCTAAGTCTTGGACTGACGGTCAGACCGGCCTTTGGCTGGCGGTCTGACCGGTAAGGGGAGCGGTCGGACCGGCCAAGGGTGGCGGTCTGACCGGTTTTGACTTAATGTCGTCGGCCCGTGTGGCGGCGATGTGTGTTTGTTAGGTCAAGTTCATGTTCAGTAGTGCATATGTGTTGCATGATGCATGTTTTGGCTAACGTGGGTCAAGTTGTGAAGAACTTGTTCCCGGATTCGTGTTTGCTTGTCTATTGCTGTGCAGGTGGCTTGCAGGTCTATGACGGTCAACGGCGAGAGGATCGGGACTAAGCTTGGAGAGCTGAGGTCCAGAACGATCAAGGATGTCGGGTGAGGTCAGAGGACTCAAGCGGGGCGCAAGATGGACAAAGGTGACCGAACAGGCGCCGGTCGCGATCCGTTGGATCAGCGCGCGCGGGGTCGGTGCAAGTACCATGGTGGTTTCGGTGGAAGCCGGATGGGAGAGACTTGCCGACATGATGAGAGCCGTTGGATCAACCTACACGTGGCGAACAGCGAGTGCCGCTGACACCGGACTCGGTCTTCGGAGAAGGACCGAGAAGGGGTATTTTGGTAATTTTACCAAATACCGTCTTGGTGACCTTTTGGCTAAACCGCGGGCGCGGGTCGGCGCATGGTGAAGCGGTTTAGGTCAATCGAAGATGAAGACGGCGCTTTAAAATGCGTGCGTGTGTTAACCCATTGTGTGTTAGGATCTAATGGGTGCCCTAATGGAATATTCCCTAGAATCTAGCCTCCACTATAAATAGAGGAGGGTGCCACCACACCTCCTCAACCCTTCAATTGGAAACCCTAACTTTGGTTGTTAGGGCTTGGAGAGATTAGTGGGAGGTTAGGGTTCTAGAGAGAGGGATTGATTTGAGTGCTCAAGTGTTGAGCTTTGTCCTCCTTGATGGAGTGGCTGTAAACATACCATCTATCCAATCCAATCAATCCAAAGAAAGATTTCACAAATTGTATCTCTTTGTGTTCATCCTCTCTATTTGTGATTTTGGGGCTTTCTTTGATCCGGGAGTTTTTACTTGGTTTTTCTTCTTGATCTTGCTTGCTGGGATATGTGGGAACCTATCTAAGGTCATCTTGATCATCATCCACCCACGAGCAAGCTTTTGGATCTAAGTTTTGATCTTGCCGGTTTTAGTGAAAGAAAGGGTGATTTTCGGGGGTTTTGCTCTTGAGAGCTTTTGGCTTGGTTTCTTCTCTTGATATAGCTTGCTGTGACATGTGGGAACACATCTAGGATGATCTTGATCATCAATCACCCACGAGCAAGTTTCTAGATCAAGTTTCGTTTTGACCGGTTTTGAACCCTCCTTCGGTAAAATGGAAAAGGTCAAAACTTTGATGTGGATCTACTCAATCGTTGCTTGGAATAGGTTCCTAATATCCTTAGGAAGGTGTGTTCCAAATTTGGTCAAGTTTGGCCTTGTAGATCAAAAGTTAGACCGATTTTAGTTTCGGTTTTCGGGCTGATTTTCCTGTTCATCGTGCTAGAGGTCAGACCGCCCACTTGAGAGGTCAGACCGCTAGGCAAATCGGTCAGACCGCCCGTGTGAGAGGTCTGACCGCTAGGCAAAATATTCGACCCGATTTCTGAGAGGTCAGACCGCTAGGCCAACCGGTCGACGGCCTGCGTGAGAAGTCAGACCGCCCGAGACTCTGTGATTGGAGTTTTTGTTGATTCTACTTCGGGGTTTTGATTGGATTCAATACAAGTCTTCCGCTGTACTTGATTGATTGATCTTCATAGCTTTCATAGCTATTGGAGTGAGATTCGTATTGAATTCGATCGTTGGTGAAAAAGTTGAGCGTGCTCCTATTCACCCCCCCTCTAGTCGCCTTTCCGGTCCAACACCCTGCCTGGAGCACCTTGGTCTTGCTTCTTGTCTTCACGGAAGCTGCTGCCCAGCCGAAGAAAACTAGCGAACGACAACCAAAAACTCTGATACAATCGAACGGTTTGGTCGGGAGCACAGCTCCTCTTTTTTTGTATTTTTATTTCTTCAACTCTCCTTCTCAACTCCTCAACTCTTTACAGACCCTGGGCTTCTTTTATACCCACACAAGTCCGACTCACACACGCACACGGCCGAATCAATTTGACTCGGATACGGAAACAAAACCAGAAACGGACTCAACTTTTACGAACGAGATTAATTCTAACAAATAGTAGCAGCAACGGTGGCGAATCCTGATCCCCAAAAATCCACTGCAGGTACATGGACTTGAGGTAAATGTAAATAGACTTGTGGACTCGAAGCTAAAGTGAAGGGAACGCTAACGTAAATATCAAGCTCTCATGATATAGACAGCATGTACAGAGATTATCTACTCAGCTGTGACTGGTGGAACTTTGCTGTTCAGTTGGAAGTTTGAAAAGTTTTGAGCTTGACCGAAGCAAATGGCAGCAGTGCGGCAGTGTCCTTGACAGGGAGGGATATCGATCATCTGAGTACACTTGTCTGATTCTACTTTATCTCCTTTCATTTATCTCCTTTCAGTTTCTACTTTGCTGTAAATATATTCGATGCGGTTCCTTTCTTTTTCATGAAATATTTCAATAAGGCTCTCCCCTCAGGAAAAAGTTAGCACCACATACATGCCACTAATTCTGCAAAGTTGTTTTACAAAATAGTACATATGAGACACAGGAGTATACACATACAGGAATTTCCTACTAGTTCTTGAATCCTGAGTTTCAAACAAGTGTAAATAAAACGACCCCCATATGAATTGGACCATATGATGCTACAACTGAACTCGACAATGGGCTTTGTACACAGGGACGGAGCTAGCGTCAGCCCAGGTCTTGGGCCGGTCCAGAGCAATTTGACCTAAACTCAGATTTACAATGGCACTGGCGTTTTGAGTTTCTTCTGGCAATTTTGCGCTGGACCATTACCATGGAAGGATTGAACAGAGCGGAGGCCGTTGATGTCAATGCCAACATGGTTGTTGCTGATATCCCCCCACTCGCTGTTTTGGAAGGTGTCGAGCTCGACTGCGAAGATGTGGTTACTTGAGTTGCCAGTGTTGTTGATGTTGAAGAGGCCCAAGTATCCATCGGGCCATGCAGTCGAGAAATTCGTGGTCGGAGCGATGAAGAACGCCATGCCGTCGTAGCTTCTGTCGGGGTAGAAGGACTGGATGCCAAACACGAAGTTCACCGAGAAGGACTGCACTGTGCCGTTGGGTGACTTGCGCAGATGCAGAGGAGTTGGGTAGAATGCATGGCCGTTGAGATCAGTCCTGTCGCTAGTCAGCTCAAGGAGTCTCTCCGGTGTGATTTTGGCGGTGCCGTCGAGGGTGAGGTCTGTGCTGGTGAAGCCATGGTAGAGAAATAGGTCTTGACCAGCACAAAAGGATACATGGTTAAAGCTAAGGGAGAGTGTAGAATCGAATACAGCAATCAGAGGGGTGAATGATTATAGTAATTTCTTCTTCCTAATTACGAAGGATGGCCTGCGTTGGATTGTACTCGTGCGTGATGCCTCCTCGTTGTTGTGCGTTGATCTGCTCTGATCTGTCAATGTTGTTGGCAACGATCGGGTGATTGACACAGCACGTGATCAAAGACAATGAAGTCGACGGCGGAGCACTATCTCACCAAGTACTGCTTGGAACGAGAACAAATCGAAAACAATGCCAGAAAAACACACCGTCGACGATGACTATTTTTCTTTGGAATAGATCTGAACTTTTATTTCTGAATCATACTCTGTGGCTAAAAAGTGTCATAACAGCACCCCTCAACCCTAGCACGAAAACTCAAAAAGCTTTTTCCTAAAAGCCGTCCTCGACTATCCTCCCACAAACTCTTAACCTCTCTCTCCTTTTATATGCTAGAGTCCTAAACCGTGTCCTCGACAACCCGGACACAAAATATATCCTATCTGCTTTCAAAAATCAAGGGACCTGAAACCCTTCCAAACACAGGTTTTCCAAAACCTCTAAACCTTTCTGTTATGAAACACCTTCCATATATAACTCCTCACGCGTCGAAGCCTTCAGGACCGCACCTCCCGTAGCTTCTCCACGTATCATACATCCACCTTTGATCTTTACATGCCCCAGTGTAAGCCGACCACCTCGTGGCATCCTCGACTGCCTGATCCTTAGATTTGCCCATCCTAGTCTTGGTCCTCCTCATTATCAACCATGATCATCTCCACGCCCAACCTGCACATGCAAAGACCAAAGAACGTTTTTCCAACACAAGTTCTCTAACTTGACCAATATCAGTCTACACATGCATATCTGTAGACCCCCGAAATCGGATCCGTTTCAAGCTAAGTGATTGCACCGAAGGCACAACACTTAACATGCAACGAGAACAATTTCGAGTGCCCGGATATATGTCTCATATTAGCTCCCAAGGATCAGTGGCTAACATGCACATATCCAAACAACATTATCCATCACATACATACAACAATCGTACATGGATAATCCAAAAGACATACAACATAATAGTTAAGTTTACAACTATTACAAAGCGGCCGACCGACCAAATTCAAATATAATCAATAAGTAGCAGCGAAATAAATATAAGTAAACCAAAAGGTCCAGCAAATATGCCTCATAACCCATGGCAACCAACTGGGAGTTAAATAATAGCACTACTCGTCAGCATCACATAAATCAGCGCTAACGAGTTCCTCGGGCGCGAAGTCTTCCTCACCTGAATTTGTAGAGCCGGGTTGAGTACAATTGTACTTGCAAGTCTTACACAAATTAAAAGTATTTATGCATAGAGGATATCAAAAGAATGGCATTAGTGGCTTAGTTTTGTAGAAAATGCAACAACTTACATTCCTATGCCATCTAGCTTTCAAATGACATTTTGTGAACCATTGTTTAATAAAAAGAGTTCACAAGACATAGATAATTGTATAGATCAAGCAATATCAAGTGGCTTCCCACTTTGATAAACTAGGGCACATGAATACCCCCATTCATGCCGAAACCAAGTTATAAACATGTTAACTTTTAATTACAAGTCTAACGATGACGCATACCAAACTAAGTGTTATCCATAACCGTGAACACGGTTATTCGAATAGATTATCTCTGCAGAGGTGTACTACTTTACCCACACGACTCGCCTAGCCCATAAGCCTCCGGATGCCTCCAAACAATGACATACTTTTTTAAGTATGTCGGCCGAGGAGAATCGAGATACGGTCATTTTTAGCAAGAAAACCCTATTGAGTTAAGTCCCCCTCATGAGTTGTTCCCAAACTTAGTACAAGCTACGAATAGCGCCTGCTAAGCGGGCTCACAAGTTGTATTAGAAATACCGATGCAATGTAAATAATAAAAAATGGTGCTCCTATGCACACTATAGAAAATTACATCAGCTCCTATGGACAAATGATCGAACATAAACATCCTTATACTACCTTCGGACTTAACACAATAAAACCTTCCCCCTTACTTAACCGCACCTGATGAGCTAATCCTGTCAATTGACCTAATGCATTTTCTAGACCCGCAAAGGCTAAGCATTCAAAACATAACATTCATATCATCACAAACATCTATATTAAGTATATTTATAAGGGAATTTATTAAGGATAACCAGCAAGTATAGGAGATAGCTAACTACCCACAACATATTGATATACGAACATAGCATGCAAGCAATATCATTGCATTTCAAACACTAGTGTGTTAAAACTGGGATCAATATGATGCAAGAAAAAAAGTTCAAATGATGCTTGCCTGGCTAGTATTCCAATTTTTCACTCTCGGTTGCGTAATCACTCGCTTGCGGCAGTTTGGACTATAAAGAAATAACAACATCGAATAAACACCGAGAAATAGCTAAAAACTCAAAGTGCTAAAAAAATGCATGAAATTTATACAGTAGCTAGATTATGATTTTATATGAATTTAGGTATAAAAATTATTCCATTTGGAGTTTATATGAGAGAGTTATAGTAGTTTGAAAATCAGATTTCTGAAAAATACTGAAAAATCATGGTTTGGTTATTGTTCATCCAAATTTAATTGTTTGACAAAAATTTGCCGAATAGTGGTGGGGATAATCTTTACATGGCATGAAAGATAATAAAAGGTTATGATCAATAAAAATTGAATCACCTCATTTGGAGTTCAAATGAATTTTCTATGAATTTTTGAAGTTAATTTAATTTTCAATGTAAAAATTATTCTTTTCTGAAATTTCTATCGCAATAAATAATTTTTATACGTAGGCTAACCTAGCCTCTGCCATAACAAGTGGGGCCTATGTATTTTATTCTCTTTTTAATTTATTTCCTAAAGGAAAACATCTACTGACAAATCTAATCTTCTCATAATCGTATACTTAACCGATTCTCCGGTGTTGAATCCAATCACATGCATAACACTCTCTGATCATATCTTTATATCTCGATCTAACTCCTATACTAACATCCACTAAAACATAATCAAGGCATTCAACCCAACAAATAATGTCTGGACTCACTATCTTTCATACATACAATCAATTCGGTGATTGCACCAAATCCACCAAGTTATGGGCATATGGCCATGACTAAATCCCTCAATCATTCTCCGCTAGACTATTTAATCTAATAATAAATACCCAACTCTATTAGTTTTACCTCGGCAAAAACATAATCACATACTCCCCAAATTTTTCACCGATCGAGGTTTATTTGACTAACCGATACCTAATGAGCTTTACAATTTTAATAATACATTCAATATCTAATAGATCACTAATTGATCAACTCATATTCATTTCATTGAACTAGTCGTGTACGACAATTACCAATTCAATCATAAATGTGCCTCTACGATCAACTAATAATCCCTTATCTACTAATCCAAAAGAGGGTATAATTCCATCAACTCAGCACATATGACTTATCTACTAATTACATAGCAATCCAAATATTTATCCACAATCAAACAATCCATTACTACCTTCTCCCTGTTCTAACATATATTACTCACAAAGCTATTACTTAGGACAACCGGTCAATTTACTCATGATTGAATAAATCCTCCGATTCAACCTCCATATCTCATTAATCATCAACACATAAGTCATCCATCAAGTAATAAAATCTTTATGCGTCCTATCTCCAAAACTTACTAATCCAATGTGAGAAGAAACATCCAATTAATTTATCCTCCAAAGATCACCACTAACTTTCATGCGACTTCAAAATAATATCGTCCGATTAAATAATCAACTCATATATTTTAGCTAGCATCTACCGATCAATAATATACACATTTCGCCACAATAATCTAATTATTCGCATTCACCAATATATCCTCACATAATCATGCCTACGCACAAATAAGATATAACCGGAGAGTTACGCCAGTCTTAAGCTACCAAAATATTTTTACAATTTAAACATGCATAAATAGATATCATGCTCGTGACTATTATGCAACATGCACAACTAATATCATAGTGTGGTAACAAAAATAATACTAAAGATTTTACCGCAACGCTAAGCGTGCGAATCGTCACGGAGCATCGGCTTCGTATCTGCATCCGCCGTAGTCGTCGTCGATCCCGCGTCCGCCATAGTCGTCACCAAACTCGTCCGCGTCCGCGTCCAGCTCCTCATCCATGTCTATCATCCCGGTACCACCACATGCGCCACACCGTTGCGTCGACACCGCCTTACCTTGCTCGCCCTCGACGCTTGCCGCCACGCCCTTGGTCACGCCTTCGGTCACCGTCGAGCCCGGCCACGTGCATGCATGCATGCCATTGCCTCACCGAGCCCAGCCTAGCCGTCATCGTGCTGCAGCGAGCATGCGCCGACGTCATGCCGCCGCGCACGCCACTGGCCTCCAAGCGCCACTGCCGGCGCTCGGGCTCCCGTGGCCACGCCACCACCGACCACCTCGCCGAGCCACTACCACTACTGCGCCGTGCCATGCCACTGGCTTTGTCGAGCCGCTGGGCACTCGCCTAGGCGCCGCATGGAGCTGAGACTCGGCTCGACCGTAGTGCCGCTGCAGCTGGCCGACGCCACCGCTTGCCGCAGCTCGCACCCCATGCACTGGAGCCGCTGCATGCACTGCTGCTACTGCTCGCTCGGCTGAACTGCAGGTGCCGCTCGGCCTCGCCTCCATGGTGCTGCTGCTGGCCAGCAAGCCGGCTACCGCCTGCTTCCTCCACCGGCCGCATGCAAGCAGCGCATCAGCTTCTCCTTGCTGCATGGCTGTGCTGCTGTGACAACATCATGGCCACAAAGGCCATGGCAGTTCACTGCCTCCTCCCCTCTTTTGCAAAAATGAATAAGTTCATATTGTACTCTTGAACTTTAGCGAGAGTCCAAAAAATACCATAAACTAAAAAACTGTTTAGTTTACATTCTCGATCTGGTATTAGCCGTTCGAGTGTGTAAACTGAACGGTTTTGTAATTTAAGATGTTTTTTTTTTACTCTCGTCAATGTTTCGGGTTATAATATGAACTTATTTCTTTGCAAAATGCTAAAACAACCGTGCATGCGCAAACAAATCACTAAAATGGGTTCCTCTTGCGGTGATAATCGCAATGGCATAGCATGCAATGAGTGATTTTGTGTTTTTGGAAGGGATTGGAAGGAGAGAAGGTGAAGATGAGCTCATGGAGGGGGAGAAGAAAAGAACTGGCTGCTGTTCTGTTGGGAGGAAGATGGCGTGGAGAAGGATGATCAAATAACAGTGGGATGCTCTGTTCTAAAGTGAGATGGCAGTGGGGAGAAATGATAAAGTGGCGTGGGGAGAGATGTTGGCAGTGGAGATGAATTGCTTTGTTTGGGGATTAAAGAAATGGGAATGAACGGTGATGAATAAAGAATGGAAAGGTGGATGTGTGGTGCTCTGTTGGGAACCAGAGAATGGCAGTGGCCAGTGAGTGTGGTTCGGTTGGGCAAATGTTGGGCAGTGGCTTTTCTGTTGTGATAAATGAAATGGTTGGCAATAAAGAAATGCTGGGTGGGAAAGGGATGCTTTGGCTGGGCAAGAAAAAGAAAAGCAGTAAGGGGTTTGGAAAATTATTAGATGAAGAAAACTGGCTCCAAAAATCATAAAAATTTTAGGGGAGGCTTCTGACATAATGTAGATACTTAGGTAAAATTTTCAGAAATTTATCTAGATTATGATTTTCTCTAAAAATCTTTAAAGTTCCTGTTTTTGTTGGTTTTGTTCCGTTGGGAGAAAGAAAATGGGCACCTGAATTAAATCGCAGTGCATTTATCCCTCCTTTTCTCCAATTTGCTCAAATGACCTCGCATGCGAAAACCGATTGCAGAAACGGAACACCCTCAAGACGATGATCACAACGGTATAACATGCGTTATATGATTTTTAGTTTTTGATTGTGATTGCGATGAGAGAATTTGGGGAAAAGAATGGACATCCAGGCATTTCTCCCGCAGTCGGTCGAACTGAAAAAGAGAGGCGATACTAATGCATGCATCACGATTTTTGAAATGCATGCTAAAACAAAACTCAAAGTAATTTAATTTAAATGTAGTATTTCAAACAATTAAATTTAATATTCTTTGTTGTTATTATTATTATTATTATTATTATTTCTAATACAACCTTTTAATTAATTCTATTGGATTTTAAAAGCAACATTTTAATTAAACACAGGAAAATTTTAAAACACTACCAAATATTTATTAGATCGTCTACTTAAATATTAACATCCCGATTCTAAAAATCGGGGTGTTACAATATCACACCCTTATCTATCAATAAACACGAACCAGATCATCCACGATCTTAATTTCCAAACTTTCAGAAAAACAACCCGAGAACACTATGAAAAACCAGTCTAACCGCTGTGCATAAGCCGGTTAGACCGCTGTGCATAAGCCGGTTAGACCGCTAGCTGATGAGACACGAGTACTCGAGGTACTCGAAGATAACCGGTCTTACCGCTGGCTGAACAAACACGAGTACTCGAGTAATTGGGGGTAGGGCGGAGGTGGGGAAGGTGGCCGTTGGGCAAGGTGATGGTCGCGTGGGGGCCCGAGGGCGAAGCTAGGTGCTGCGCTAGGGGAGGGGAGTGGCAGAGCCGGCGGGTGCGCGAAAGAGGGGTGAGAGAGGTGGCGCGCTCCAAAGCTGTCAGCGAGATTCGTGGGCACACAGGCAAAGCGGGGCGCGGGAGTAGCGGAGGCCGGTGCGGTGAGAGTGTGGCGCAGAGAGAAGGGGGAAGCCAGGGGGGTCCGGGCATGACATAGACTCGCATGGCGTGCTCTGGCGTGGGCGGCACGGCATGGCGTGGTATGGCAAGGAGACGCACCAGTGGGCATGGCGAGAGCATGTCGGGAGTGCGCTCAGCGTGCTCTGGGCGCGCACGGCGCGGGCAGGGCTGCGCGGGCCACTCCAGGCCAGGCCAGGGGAAGAAGGGTGTGACGCCCCGTGTCATTATCCCAGGGGTAATCACACTTAGGTACACGGATTACTATTTGTTTACTCAGTAGAACACTGCTCCAACGAATAGTAAACCTTTACCAGAGTTACGCAGCAGAACAATAAGATAGAAACTGTACTTTTTATTCCAGTTAGTCACGCAAGACTATGGTTCTTACAGAGTAATTTACCACTGCAACAATAGTACCAAGTCCCTTTGCTAGCCTCTCTTTGCCCCACCGGTCTTCTATCCATCCCACGCATCAAGGATGGCACCCATCTTGCCCCGGTCTTCGTAGTCGATGCCTTTGCCTCGCGTGGGCTCTCCGGTACCTGCATGTCATTCGTCCCACTCGGGATAATTTCCAGCTGGACTAGGATCTACAGAAGAGAATACTAACAAGGTTGAGTACAAATTAATGTACTCAGCAAGCATTATTAGCAAAAGATGCATTGTATGACTATCTCTACTTATTATCACATTTTCTAAATCATCTCTTTTCTGAAAATAGCTCATTAAAACGTTAGGTGGCAAATTTTAATACTAAAAACACTACTTGTCACTCGGAGAGAAGATAGACCCCCAGTGGTTCCCGTAGACTCCAATCCAGGAGACTGGTATGAATTCATGATTTGATATAGCACTGCGCAGGCTTTGTACCACTTTACCCATAGCTACTCTGAACTCTCTGTGAACTGGGTCCACCGCATTTTCTTGGATGCGGGTTCGAAATCAGAATACAGAATATTTTCCCAGTTACGTAATTAATTCCTCCACCCATTACTTTCAGTCGGTGCTGATCTGGTCACGATGTTAATCTCGTCATCCACCGAGTTCCAATAATGTTGGTTAGACCGGACTTACCTTCACCCAACACTCCACCTAGCGCTATAGCGCCTCTTGATCCTACATATTTACTTACCCGATGTGAATGATATAAATACGTAATAAGGTACCATTTTCTGCCCGTCACAACAGGAAAATGGTTGGCACTTGATTTACAGCCTCATATCCAGTGAGAGTTTTGTTGGTCCTTATATTTTAACCATATGTAAAGGGGTCCCACTTCCTGCCTCGTCTCTACCTGCCACGGCCCCCTTTACCAGCTATATAATTATCTTTCTCATCTCTATCATCTTTCTCATATCTTTCATCTTAATCTCGTTCATTTGATTTGATTTTGAGACATAATTTTAATGCAATACACACACACACACACACACACACATATATATATATATATAGTAAAGCAGTATACAGTTTACATTTAATATAACTGTGTTTATGATCAAGAGAATTGCTTGCCTTCAGAATTGTAGAAAAGATCATCGTCGACGAATTTCTGATCAGTTGCTTCTGTCGGTGCTGTTTCGTCCTTTGTAGCAATACGACAGCACGAATAATACCTAAATACATACATAGTTGGGTTTGAGTGGTATTACGAATACATAAGTTAGTAGATTCGATATTGTTAGCACGTTTTAATTTAACAATATTTTTCGGGTCCTTCGCTAAGTTAGCACTCCCCACTATAGCTGTCCTACTGCCTATTCGTGCTAAGGTCGAAAAACCCGAGGTTCGTGCTTAACTAAATTAAATAACACGATTAAAATAGTTCAATCAATCCAACAAAACGTCAGCGATGCCCAGGATTGCTACACATGCAAATTAACTTGCTATTAACAGAACCAACGATAACTCAAATTATTTTAGTAATTAATCAATAGATTGATTTTAAGTTGGTTAGCTCGACAAGACCCAAGTGGAATCGTGCCATCGCAAGAATATGTAGCTAACACTCATTTAATTAATGACAAAAGCTAATGCTACAAACATTAACTATAACAGTATATGCTAGCAATACACCACTTCCTAAAAATTTACCCTCAGCCCAAAGTCTAAACCTAATCTCTAATTTCCTAATCTACCAAACCCTTCCGCCTTTTTCTATTTTTCTCAACCGACACAACCCTTCCACACACACACACACAACTCCACTGCCTCTCATCCTCCCCCAAAGCTCCTCCTCCTCTCCCCCATCCACCCGACGCCGCCGCCGGGGCTCCCTCACCCGGCCGCCGCCGCTTCCTGCCGGCCCAACCGCCTCTGCTGCTGTCGCCGGCCTCCTCAACTCCCCCGGCTTCTAGCGTGGCCTGGCATTGCTGCTGCGCCGCCGCTACGCCTCCTACCGGCTCCTCGCGCGGCCTGGCCTGGCTCACTCCGACCTTGCACGCACAGGCTAGGCTGGCTCGGCCTCCCCGGCGCCGCCACGGGTCCCCTCCGGCTCCTCCCCAAGCTCTCGCCTCCGGTTCGACCTCCGGTCCAGTGGGCTCTAGCCCGGCCGGCTCAGCCTCTCGTCCACCGGCGCTTGGCCCGTCCGTGCCCCCTACGCCGTCTTGGCCCGTGGGCCCCCTTCTCTGGCTCACGCCCGCCCCTAGCCCAGTCCCTAGGGTGCCTTTGGTTGGTATGAGTTTGATTAGTAATTTGGTGATGTTTGATGCTTATGGTTCATTTTATGATTTCAGTGCTTATTCTTGCTATTCACTGGTGTGGGTGTTGCCATGTGTTCATGCATGCTGAGAGGGGTGGTACTGCTAGTGTAGCTTCGCTGCTAACCCGAGGTGATATTTCCCTTAATACCTCGCTCTACCCTCTGCCCTCTACTGCTCTGTGATGCTAAAGAACTGAGAGCCTAATGATGTGTATGCTATGTGTTGAAGATGCTGCTACAATGGTTAGTGAGTGCACCCTCTGTGCAAGGTTGGCCGGTTCGAAGTCGTCGCTGACGCTTCCTGGGCCTTCCCTTGCTCCCTTGCTCCTCTACTCCTTACTGACGTGGGTTGTGGCTACGGTGGTTTGAAGTGCTTGGTTGAGCTTGTTCTTGCTTTTCTTACTGGCTCTCTCTGAGGCTTGGTTCCCTTCGGTTGTGAAAGAATGGGGAAAGGCTTGTGTGGTGATTTGTGGGGATGGAGGCTTACGAGGGGAGGTGCACTTGGCTGAGGCTTGCCTTTGGCCAGGTTCATGCCCCTATTATGCCCCTGGCTTATCCGAATTGCTCTAGCTTTGACTGGCTGTGCTGCCTATGAGGATGAAGTGGCCTTGAGGAATAGGAGGGGAAGGCAGAGCGTGCGCAAGGGGGCTGGCTCGGCTGTGCTGGGGCTGTGCTGCTCTGTGTCCTGCAGTGAGGGGAGGAATGTTTTATGCAAAGGGGAATGGCTCTGCTGTGGCTCCTTGGTGATATGCAAAGCAAGATTTTTATTATTAATTTGCAAACTACTATAGGTTGTAACCATTTAGACAACAAGATGATGAAATGAGATGATGATGCACTGCTATTGTAATGCTTCATGCAGACAAATGTGCTAATGATATGCTTAATGAAACTTGAGGTTATGCTTAGATATTAATTTAATGGATTTTTAATTATGCTAATTACCGATTACTGTTGAATAGATTAGCTTAATTACGCGGGTTCTCACATCCTACCCCCTTTGGAAAAATTTCGTCCCCGAAATTTGGTTCTCACTGGCACTAGTTGGGGTAGGCATTGTGTAGTTCTTCGTCGTTCTCCCACGTGGCTCCTTTATCAGGGTGATTCTTCCATTGTACCTTGCAAGAATGAATCATTCGGTTCCGTAGATTCCGGTCTTTTGCCGCCAGAATTTTCAGTGAGTGCTTTTCGTAGATTAGATAATCCTGTGGTGGTATGTCTGAATTGGTTAAGTGATGCTCGGGTTCCCACATGCATTCCCTGAGCTGGGAGATATGGATGGATTACTTCATGAGTCCTTTATAACTGACCTGGTAGTTTCTATTTGATATGCCATGGTGGTCTTTTCGCTCTAAAATCTGAAAGGGTCTAACATACCGTGGACTTAGTTTTCCCTTTTAATCCAATTCAGCGCATCCCGTGCATAGGTAACACCTTCAAATATACTTAACTTACTTCCTTGAATTGTAGGTCTCTTCGATGTTGGTCCGCGTAGCTCTTCTGTCTACTCTGGGAAATCTTAAGGCGCCCCCGTATTAGTTGAATCTTCTCGTCGTTCTCCCGTACGAGTTCAGGTCCTACTAGCGGTCTTTCTCTGACCCCATACCAATAGATGGGTGATCTACACTTTCTGCCATAGAGGGCTTTGAATGAGGCCATTTGGATATTAGAATGGTAACTACTTCTGGAATCAAGTTGGTAGTAAATTCTATCTCCCTGTCTGGGGGCATATCGGGTAATTACTTAGGGAGTACTTCTGGGAAGTCTCTCACTACCTGTATTTCCTTTACTTGTAGGCTGGCTTAGCTAGGGTGAGGCAGTTTCGGTGGGGTTTTAATCTCGAGGTATTTCATTCGGTCCCACTGGGCTTTCCAATACGTATGGCAATACTGGTACAACGGCAATTGATGTATGACAATATAAAGGTAGCCTATAGGTAAGTTACTAACTTGCTAGTAGGTCACCTGAGATATTGGAGTGTTGCTTAGTGACAGGCGATGGCATGGCCGGTGCCATCTGGGGTGGTTTATGCCTGCCAAAAGTGGGAAGCAGCTTGAATACCGATCCTAATTGACTTAGGCGATTTTCCAATAAAACTTGATGTGGATCATAGCAATGAATCCATTATGTGCATCAACTTGCACCATCCACATATTTATTTTTCCCAAGGCAAAACCAACATTTATTTGTCTTCTAAGTTAGATCATTGGCTTCAATTTCTATAGTAAAATCAATATCCTAGCCTCATTTTGAATTGTAATTGAACATTTGGTTAAATTCTTCAATTTCAATCTTGCTGTCATTTCTAAGATCCGTAAGTCAAGCATCCATATTAAAATAATACTCTCCAATTCAATCTATTATGCCCATCCATATTAGGCTGCCACCGTGCGCCCTCTTGGCTCCCCTGTTTCCCCTAACCTATGTTGGGAACTCTCTGCCTCTCTATCTCTTTGACCAATGGGCCCTTTTGCTTTAACAGTTAACTGGAGCTACTTAAGTTTAATTAGTTCATCTTTCAGTTTGGAACTCATGCAAAACTTAATTGTTAACTTCCAATTATTATGATAACCTCTCTGTAATTAAGGATTGTTTATTTGATAAAATATAATTCTTCCACTAATGTTTAAGGCTAAGAGTTGCAAGAACTCAAATTGCAATTTCTGGAATTAGAACTTAAAGCTATTCAAGAATAATTTTGATGCTCTTGATATCTTGCACTAGAAACTTGAATAATTAACTTGCAAATCCTATGAAATGTTCTATAGTCCAAATGAAAGCTATCGCATCTTTATCCCCCGATCTAAAGTTATCAATGTTAATTAAAAATGATCAGTGTAAGAATAAGCCCGGCAAAAATAACAAGCATCATCTCCATATCCCAAAAATCATGAAGACGTTTAAAATGGTGATTTAATAATTAAGGAAAAAGAATCATTTAAATCTTAAGTCCTTTATCTTTATCTCAAACCTAACATATTTATTGATATCTGCACAACCTTGTGTAATTGGCAAATAAGTTAAAGATGAGATAATTAACCAATATGCCTTTGCCATCTAATTCAAAATACAACTTAAATTAGAAGTTTTGCTTAAAAATATAATCTTGCCCAAATATCAGTCATCTTGTCTCTATCTCTGGATTTAAATCACCAATGGTAATTAAGGATAATTAATTATCAACAATTCGAAGCACAACCTTAAGAGAGAACTCTGGTAATATATGGATCCTAAGATTAAATCGACGAAGTAAAATTAAACTCTTCGCATGTTGAACTCACACCCAAATCTCTAATGGTTAATGATCATCAAATAATACTCAGTATTCTTTTAAACTCATGTCTATCCTAAGTCTAACCCAACTCATGGAACTTTCTTAATAGATACCAAATAATTTGTGGGGACCCCGGTAATTATCTCCATAAGACCAAGATTAGACAAGATCTTAGGGACATAATCACGGGTCTCCGGTAAATGAATTCCAATTTAACTCTATCCAAGTGAGAGACTTAGCCGAATACTAGAGCCTCAACGATCATGCGCGCTGCTCCTTTGCGAGCGCTACATGATTGTCGATTCTCTTTCGATTCGAAGCACTACACTTAGTGAGTTAAATGAGAATTCATCAACAACGAGTATGACTTATATTGGCTCCCAAGATCAACGACCAATATACTCATACTCTCATCCAACGTTGATTACATCCATACAACGCATACAACAAGAGATCAAAAGACATCCTGCATAATAGTCAAAGTCTACAGCTTATTACATACGGCCGACCGGCCAAATTTAAAGTAAAGTATCAAGTAGCAATAAGCAAATAAATAAAGCAAAAGTCCAGAGTGGTATGCCCATCACCCATCGAAGAACCGATCGGGGTTAAATGATAGCACACTACTCGTTAGTGTCACCCAAGTCGACACTAACAAGATCGTCAGACTCATAATCTTCCTCACCTGAAAAGGTCAGCAAACATCTGGCTGAGTACAAGTGTACTCGCAAGTCTTACACAAATAAAAATAGTTATGCATAAGGGTCATTCAAAGGATGGCTCATATTGGTTTAGTTTTGCGGAAGAGACGCAACGATTAACATCCTACACATACTAGTTTTTCATGTGCCCATTTAAAATCAGCTTTGAAGTAGAAGTAAAACATATAGTAAAACATTTCAGTAATAAACAATTGAATCATACAACGACCAAAGTGGCAGCCCACTTTGATGTACTAAACACATGAACATCCTGTTCATGACGAATACCAAGTTCAACCACAATTTTTAATTAAAAGTCTAACAATAGTAACTCCCGAACTCAAGCGGTTGTCCATAACCATGGACACGGCTATTCGAATAGATTGATACCCTGCAGGGGTGTACTACTTTACCCACACGACTTGATTAGCCCGTAAGCCTCCAGAGGCCTCTGAAATAGCATACTTCCTATGGTATGTCACTGTAAATCAAGATACACTCATTTTCAAAGAAGAAAGCCCTATTGAGCTAAGTCCCCTTGTGAGATAGTTCCTTGCCTAGTACAAGCATCGATAGCACTTGCTAGGGGCTCACAAGTTATATTGGACATACCGATGCAATCAAAACAAGTAAAATTGGTGCTCCCTTGCACACTATAAAGGATTACATCGGCTCCTAAGGAACATAGGATTTCACGGCCGCTATGCCCTTACACCACCATGGGACTTAACACAATAAAACCCTCCCCTACTTAACCATACGGCTCTCAACCCGCGTGTGGCAAAGACGAGTGTACTTGAATTAACGACGTTACAAAGTTCGGTCCTCAATTGTCCGATAAGTCCTTCCACTTACCCAATGCTCGTGCACAAAGCACCATCACTAACCAACACTTGTCCGCACTAAAAGCTCATTTACAATGACAAAATTATCTCATAAAATGATACAAGGATCTCAAACAAAAGTATACAATGAGAGTTATGTTTATCCCATAATTGTCGTTAGCCCCTGCAAACAAACTACCGTATCTAGACTTGCATGACTAAGCAACCCATATTCAATAATCATCACATCCTATCTTAAGCATGTAGGTACGGCATAATTCAAGATTAACCTCAAGCATAGGACATAACTAAACTACACATCACAAAAATATTTACATAATCAAAATAGCATGCAAGCAATTATCATTGCACTAACTTAACCAAAACGGGATCAAATATGATGCAAAAGAAAGTTCAAATGATGCTTGCCTTGTCTGGTACAAAGAGCTGCTCACTCTCGAGCGTAAGTGTCGATATCAATATGCTCGGATCTATATAATTATAACATCAAATAAATACCGAAAACAACTCAAAACCAAAATGCTCAAAATGCATGATTTTTCTACAGTAGTTAGGTCATGATTTTAGATGGATTTAGGTAAAAGAATTATTCCATTTGGATTTATGAATTGGAAGTTATGCTATTTTGAATTTCAGGTTTAATTAACCCCAAGTTATGTAATTTAATTATTTGGCCAAAATTTGTAGAATAGTGGTGGGGTAAAGGATTACATAGGTAAATAGGTAATATTAAGACAAGTTCAAAACCGTTGAGTTTGTCCCATTTGGAGTTTTTATGATTTAGTTATGTATTTTCAAAGTTATCAGCCTTTTATAGTATAACAATAATAAAGTTAAAGATTATATTCTCCCAAATATAGTTTCTGTGACATAAGTAATATGGAGACCATTTTTAGAATTAAGTTCACTGAAAATGAAAATTATAAAAAGTGGTCTCACTGCTTTTGGAGTTTCCAATAATTACTTATGCATTTTTGAAGTTATAAGTCCTTTTTCTATTGTTCAAATAATAGGATTAATAGCTTATTTTCCAAAATAGTGCTCTCTGTTACAGAGACATGTTTGAACTCAATTTTTATATACAGTTCATTAAATTTGAAAATTATCAGAAGTGGTTTCACTCATTTTGGAGTTAAAATGAATTAGTTATGTATTTTCAAAGTTATACATATTTTTCAGTGTGCAATTAACTCATTTCGAATTTCATAAAGTATTTACTACTTTTCCTACCGGGCGCTAGCCTAGCCGCAGAGAATGACGAGTGGGACCGAGGTCAAGGTTTTGACCCAGCAAGATTGACTCGGTCCCGGCCGCAACAGTCTGAAGGCGTATTCCTCAGAATACGTTTCTTCAAAACCCTAAACGTAAAACCATTTTAAGCATGCTAGGGATACGTTTTCTATTTAATGAAAACGTACTCTATAATTTACGCATCCACTTAAACAACCCTTAGGCCCACAAGTCATAGACTCATAACTATCTAACCACAATCATTAGCGTTAATTAATCCGACAAAAATCACCGTCTTACGGCTGTAAGCGTTCGACAACAGGAAACGGCGCGGCAGTGGTGTTGCCGTGCTCGCCGGCGGCGAGGGAAGGCCGTAGAGTGCAAAGACTAAGCGCAAATGGAAAGGTAATAGCAAGGACTACCTTCCGATGGTGACTTTGCCGGAGAAGAGGCACGGTGGCGTGCCGGCGGCGGAGTTGAGCGGAGGAGGAGGATACGGTGACGAGGGATCTCGAAGCCGGAACCACTCCGAGGCAAATGAGTGCTGGATCTACACTCCTGGGGTTCAAACGACGCTGAGGAAAAAGCACGGGGACCAAGGGTCTTCGTGTTCAACTCCGGCGGCAAGAATCAGCGGCGGTGCAGAGGGTGTCACCGCGGCGGGGTGTTCTGAGAACAAGAAAGAACAATGTGAGGTGGGAGTAGAATCAGGGCACCCATGAGACGGTCCCGAAGGAGGAATGGACTGGAGCTCACCGTGCCGACGTCGGGAAGAAGACGAGCTCACACGCCGTGGATTTGAAAACCGAATTCACTGAGCTCCCGTGCATAATCCGACAAATAAGTTGAGGGTTTTACTCCTTAGAACCTAGCACACGGTGACACGCAAGAAATGGAAAAGAACTCACCGGAGCTAAGAATGACACTGAGACCTCCGGTGCGCGCTCTGAGCTTCAGAGCTCAAGATGGAACACGAGCTACAAACGACAAGAGAGGCTCGCATTAGCAAAAATGGATAGGGCATTGCACAAGAAGAAGAGAGGAACCATGCGAGGAAGCTTACACCGCGAGGAGCACGGAGAGCTTCCCTTCCTCGCCTCCGAGAGAAGAGTGAGGGAGAACTAGGGTTCTGAGGTGTCTTATGCTCGGGCGATGACGGAGATGGAGGCGGCGTGAGACGGAGTAGCTCGGGAGTGGTCACCAGCGGCGGTGGGTGACGGAGCTGACGGCTCTCCAACGGGTCGGAGCAGAGACGCTCGGGCGCGTGGCGCCGCGCTCGAGGCTCGCCTACCCGAGGAAGGAGATGACCCTGACGTGTGGGCCCGCGGCGATAGCGACTCAAGGCGCCGAGGTGAGTCCTCACTACGTGGCCGAAGGTGGTCCATTAGATTAGGATCGGGCGGACGAGATCAATTCGCGATGATTTGAACCGCCAACAGCGGTGAGATCGGACCGTCGATCTATGATCCGATGGTCGCATGTCACGGTGCGGTTAGGCGGTCGGTGAGCCGAGCTCGGCCGAGTCGGACTCAAGCCCAAGGAACGATGAGTCTGTTCTGGTCGAGTTTGACTGAGAATTTAAATGTTTTCTCCACTTTGACCAAGGGCTTAAAAATAGAAATAAATTTCCAAAAATCATGAAATAATTTGTGGGGGTTCCTGGGAATATATAGTTCCCATAAAAATTATGAAACCCCACTGTTCATGTTAAAATTTGTGACATTTAAATTCAAACATGTTGTATGTCTATGAATGTTGTTTGAATTTTAATTAGGTTCAAACTAGTCCCAAAAATTTTGGAACAATTATATTTATTCATGAGAATTAATGTAGTATTTAAATAAATTGATTCCAGATGATGATCACAACTTTTTATTACAGATGCTAAAAGAAAACCGAAATTTGAAGTGTATGTTTATATGAAATGAGATTTTCCAAGTACAATATATTATGAAATGATTTGAATTTGATAATGCACGTTAGTGAGATGCATTATAATCCATTTTAATAGTTGGAGCTGTGACAAACCTCCCCCCTTACAAAAGATCTCACCCGAGATCTCAAAGTGAGAAGAATTAGAAAGTTTTCATTAGAAGTTATAATTTATGCTGTCTTGATTTCCTTCAAAGATAGTGTTGACATGTTATAATTATATTATAAGAATAAGTTTTTTTTTACATTGATATGTTTTACCTTTCCTTTCTTGATACGAAGGCACTTCATGTAGAGAAGAGGTCCGATATGCCGCCGATCCGGTCTTCACGTTCCCAAGTTGCTTCATCTTCCGTGTGGTTGCTCCATTGGACCTTGACGAACTTGATGTCACGATTCCTCGTCTTGCGCTCGGTTTCTTCGAGGATACGAATTGGGCTCTCTCGATAAGATAGATCGGGTTGCAAGTCGAGTTCGTCCAACTCGGTTGCTTCCGTTGGGACTCGAAGACATTTGTTGAGTTGGGAGACATGGAAGACGTTATGCACGTCTGAAAGTGATGGTGGCAACTCCAACTGGTAGGCCACCGATCCCAACTTAGCTAGAATACGGAAAGGTCCAATATAGCGAGGTGCTAATTTACCTTTGATTTGGAAGCGACGAACTCCTTTCATAGGAGAGACTTTAAGATATACATGATCGTCCACTTCGAAACTCAACTCGCGACGACGATGGTCGGCATATGACTTCTGACGTGATTGAGCCGTCCTAAGTCGTTCGCGAATGACACGAACTTGTTCTTCAGC
This sequence comes from Ampelocalamus luodianensis, assembly GCA_036346255.1. Lineage (NCBI taxonomy): Eukaryota > Viridiplantae > Streptophyta > Magnoliopsida > Poales > Poaceae > Ampelocalamus > Ampelocalamus luodianensis. The sequence continues at coordinate 133,601 of JAYEVH010000300.1, read as the reverse complement.
ATCTTCCACCAAGGTTGGGCCATAGAATGACCTCTCCCCGGCTTCGGACTAGTTCAAGGGTGTTCTACAAGCTCTCCCATACGATGCTTCGAATGGTGACATCTGAATACTGGATTGGAAGCTGTTATTGTATGAGAACTCGGCAAACGGTAAACATTTTTCCCAACTATCGCTGTAGGATAACACGCAAGCCCGGAGAAGGTCTTCCAAGACTTGATTTACCCTTTCAACTTGTCCATCCGTTTGCGGGTGATAAGCGGAGCTAAAGGATAGGTTGGTCCCCATTGCTTGATGCAAGCGCCTCGAAATGAGAGGTGAATTGGGGACCTCTGCAAAACAATCACTTTGGGGTACCCCGTGGAGACAAACAATTCTTGAAATATAAAGTTCTGCTAGTTTGGCCCCGTTGTAGGTTGTCTTGACAGGAATAAAATGGGCAACCTTGGTTAACGATCCACAATCACCCATATAGAATCAAATCCAGGTTTAGTTCTAGGAAGGCCGGTGACAAAATCCATGCCAACTTCTTCCCATTTCCACTTGGGAATGGGCAGGGGATCTTGAGAGACCATGTGGAGGTCATCCCTTATGTGTGATGAGTAATTGACATTGGTTTGGGTAAGTCGAGTCGTTGCGTGGCGCAATCGGACTCGATCTAAGTCGAGTTTGTTTTGGGTGGTTCGGAGTCGAGTCGTTGCGTGGCGCAATCGGACTCGGTCGGACTGTGGTCAAACTTGGTCGTACGGGATTAGGTTGCATATTTTGTGTGTTCGACAGGTTTGGACTTCGACATGGTAAGAATGATGGTAATTATGCTTTCATGTATCGAGCGGTGCTAGTTGATGTGTTTCTTGTCTGTGTGACTGCAGGACATCGAGTGAAGTCGTGGAAAGACACGGTGGACCGGACTAGGCGCAGGTGGCGCTGAGGTCAGAACGGTCGGGATGTGTCGGAGACGACGTGGACTCAAGGTGGTTGCGAGTCGGGCGAGACAAGGAGCGCGGAAGCTTCTCGGAAGAACATCGGGTGAAGTCGTGGCGAGACACGGTGGACCGGACTAGGCGCAGGTGGCGCTGAGGTCAGAACGGTCGGGATGTGTCGGAGACGACGTGGACTCGAGGTGGTTGCGAGGCGTGCGAGACAAGGAGCGAGGAAGCTTCCCGGAAGGTGCAGGAGGGGCGAAACGGGAATTTCGCAAGGCCGCACAAGTGGGAGCGGCTTCGTGGACTTAGCGGGCGAACGGGTGGAGACTCGTTAGCCATGGGCTATAATAGGTTGGAGGGCTGCAAGCCCCAGTGAACACTTCAAGGGATTTTAGGGTTTCCTTTAGTCAAAAGAGACTGTAGAGTCTGCTTTGGCTTCAGGCTTTAGTGGTTGAGAGTTGTTGGGAGAGGCAGAGTTGTGTTCCCTCTGTGTCCCCTTCGTTGGTCTCTTGAGAGACTGTGTATCATCTCCTCTCAAGCATGTATGGGTTGTGTTCTTGAGTTGGAGAGGGAGAGATTGGTTTGACGAGCTTGTAATCTTCCCTGTTCGAATGTCCATGCGTATGGGGATGTATCTCTTTGTATTTTTCTCTTGATTCAATGAATGGAAATCTGAAGTTTTCCTCTGTTCTTGCTCTCTGTTCTCTCTGTTCTTCGTTCTCCCTTTTGGGTTGATTCTAGAGATTTTGTGTTGGGAGCTTTTGCTTGATTTCCTTTCTTGATCTAGCTTGCTGTGACATGTGGGAACACATCTAGGATCTTCTTGATCATCAATCACCCACGAGCAAGTCTTTAGATCATATTTCGATTTTGACTCGGTTTTGAAGCACCCTTCGTTCAAACTGAAAAAGATAGGAACTTTGGCAAGGATCTTGACGATCGTTGTATGGAATAGGTTCCTGACATCTTTGAGAAGGTGTGTGTTAAGTTTCGTGAAGTTTGGAGTTGTGGAGCAAAAGTTAGATCTATTTTCGATCTCGAAATCATGCTGAAATTCTGTTTCTTGTGCTGATTTTACTGTAGCTACGAGTACTATTCGTTTCGAGTTCTTGCTACGAGTACTGTAGCAGCGAGTACCGAGTTCTTGATAGAGTACTGTAGCATCGAGTACTATTCATTTCGAGTTCTTGCTACGAGTACTGTAGCAAGACACTGTAGCTTTCGAGTACTACTCTTTCGAGCATTGTTCATTTTTCGAGTACAAGCTACGAGTACTGTTCATCGACCACTGTACTTTCGAGTACTGTTCATCAGGCTGTCTTCTTGTGTTTGTGGTCGTTTCTTTTGGGGTTTTAATTGGATTCAATACAAGTCTTCCGCTGTGCTTGATTGATTGATCGTCATAGCTTTCATAGCTATTGGAGTGATATTCGTATTGAATTTGATTTGGAGACAAAAAGAGTTTGTGCTCCTATTCACCCCCCCTCTAGTCGCCATTTCGGTCCAACAATTGGTATCAGAGACGGTTAGCTCTAATCAATAGATCTTAACCGATCTCAAGAGCCATGGCGACGGACAAGTACTTGACCAAGTTGCCCGTTTTCGATGGCATCGATTACCCCTTCTAGAAGAGCCGAATGGAGACATACATCCAGGCCCAGGGGTATGCCATCTGGCGGAAGGTCAAGGTACGATTCGTTGTTCCTGCCAATGAGAACATCAATGCCGGGAACATGGCTGATGTTGAAGCGAATGCAAAGGCAAGGAACATCATCATCCAGGGTTTGAGTCGTAGCGAGTTTGACCGCATATCTCACCTGTCATCCGCCTGCGACATCTGGGTGACCCTCGACGCATACCATGAGGGCACCACCCAGATCAAGACGGTTCGACAGATCGGTTCAGCGCGAATACAACAAATTCGAGATGCTTGCCGTGAGTCCTCGACGAGTGCTTTTCGCGATTTCACAAAATCTTGAGCAACCTCCGAGCGGTCGGTCTCACATACCCGACTCGGACAACGCCGTCGATGCTCGCGGCACTTGATCTGCGTGTTTGGGAGATGAAAGTGACCACCATCAAGGACACGATGCACCTCTCGACCTTGACTCTTGACGCTACAGACTGCGCGCCTCAAGACTCACGAGATTGACGTTGTCTCGTAAGTCGAAGTCACGATCGATGGCTTTGGTCACGATCCTACGTTGGCTTCGGTTCCTCTTCTTCGATTCTCTTTGCGGATTCTCCTTGTCGCTCTCGTGACATAACCGATGATCGCTAGAGCGACTTATGGATGAGCAACCGGCCCTTCTTGCTCAAGATTCTCCCATGCTTACAAGGGAGGAGGGACGAAAGAGAGGAGGACCGGTGATTTGCTTCGAGTGTGGTGGCCCCAACCACATTCGGCAACCGCCCTGCCGAGAAAGGCAAGAACGATTATGGCGGTTCGGGCAAGAACGACTACATCGACAAGAACCGCAACAAGAAGCCTCCACTCCCGCACAAGGCAAGAAGAAGTTCTGCAACTTTGGCAAAGCCAAGAAGCTCTTCCACCGCGTCCTCACCGCCTTCGACGACCTCGACCTCGGCGAGGTGGAAGGATGGAGCGACGACGACGGACGGGTGACCAAGAGCCCAAGGATGGTGGCAACGACTTCTCCAAGATGTGCTTCATGGCCTCGGGGCGAATCGAGCGATAGCGAGTAGACTCGACTCGGACGAGGTATGCCCCACCTACGACCAGCTCAATCATGCTTTTCTTAAGCTAGGTGGTTTTCATGCTAGAGCTAGGGCTAGGTGTACCGAGTTAGAGAAGGAAGCAGCATGACTATCACGGAGCTTACCTCACTTACATCCGCTACCTCCGTGATGATTGTGATACATGTTGTGCTCTGTTGGGTGACATGGAGAAACTAAGGACCTCGCATGATAGTGTGTCCTCCGAGCTTGATATTGTTAAGGAGGAGAATGTTAGTCCGCTTGCTCGCTTAGAGTTGAGTAGGATGGTCATTACCCTACTTACTACGATGAGACTACTTCTCCCACCTCTTGTGAGGATAAGGATATTGTCGCTAGAGGACCTTGTGCCATGCTCCTTGATCCGCCCAAGTCTTGTGAAAATTGCAATAACTTGAAGATGAACTTAAAGCAGGCGGATCATAAAATTGTTGAACTACAAGCTTCTTTACTTGAGCCGATTGATTCATGCTTAAACCGCCCTAAGTTAATCGCCGAACTTGAAGTCGTCTCTAAACAGCTTCAAGATATGATTGATCATGATAGGAAGTTGGCTCAGTTTGCTTCTAAGGACCCTGTTAGCTCACCATGCATTAATTGTAACAAACTAAAATCTGACTTGATTGCCTTGAATGACAAATGTATGAAACTAACTAAGGACTTGCTAGAGAAGCCACAATCTGGTTGTGTTGTGATTGATGGTGTGGGGGAGAAGCCCCAGGGTAAGGGTGAGACGCCTAGAGACGCGAACCAACCTGCTAGTAGTAGGACTGTCCCCTCAGAGTCTGCTGTGTGTGCACAAGCCATTCTTTCCTCTACTGTTGGTTCCTCTTCTGCTCCCTTACCTTCTGCTGTCTCTTCTTCCCCCTGCTCTTCTTGCACCTCCTTCTTTCGGGAGTGCCAGTACCTTATGAACACTCTCGAGAGATTTGTAGGAGACAAGAAGAAGCTCAATCTTATTCTAGACCAATCTAAGATCTGCAGATTTAATCAAGGTCTAGGATATGATTTTTATGAGGACATAAGGAAGCATCCACCTGCCGTGCTTAGACCCATAGCACCAGGTGTGATCAAGACTAAGCCCAGAACCGAGAAAGTCCAATTTAAGTCAGCGGGCTATGTCCAGGGGATTTCTGACAGTAAGGTGATTCCACCTATTGCTTCAGCCTCTCAGAAGGCGAAGCCTCCTCGTGCTACTTCTACCTCTCAGAAGGTGAAGTATCACTGCACCTTCTATCAGAAGGATGGACACACAGTTGATCGATGCTTCAGGCGCGCCAAGATCGCGCGTAGAGACCGTGTTGAGTCTCTTAGGCGTATTCAGGGTCGGCCCCAGACCTTGAGTGCACCTAGGACCAACACGAGGTCTAGGACTATTGAGTCTGTGTTTGGGCGACGAGGACTCGGTTTCTGAAGCTTTTACGTTCTCGTTCTCGATATGCTCCTGGTCGTGACTTCCGCCGTCGTGAGGGTAGGTCTCGTTTTCTCCATCGAGATAGCTACCCGCGGCGTGATCAGATTGTTGCGGTGTTCGACTCGCTCTCCTTAGCGATCGGACCTAGCAATGCCTTCAGTCCGCTCATAGACCTTCGCTTTGAGTGACAGAGAGCGTAGGGTAGATAGAGGTCGATCGTGCTTGACTACTTCATCCGCCGACGTGTTACTCAAGATTGGTGCCAAAATCACCGTTGATTTACCCGAAGGTGAGACTTTACTCTCTTGTTGACTCAGTTCGCCGGCGAGGAAGGGAAAGGTTTGGCTCGTCGACTCGGTGTTCACGACACATGACCGGAGATTCTTGTTGGTTTTCTTCCCTAGTCCGTGCTCCAGGTGATGAGAAGATCACCTTCGGAGATGCTTCTTCTGGGCGCGTCATCGCCAAAGGTATCGTGCGCGTGAATGATTCTTTCATTTTGAAAGATGTTGCCTTGGTTAGTAAGTCGCAGACAATTTGCTTTCGTTTCTCACCACCGATGACGGTTTCAAGTGAGCTTTAAGAAAATAATTGCAAAATTCTTGATTCTTCGGGTAGTCTGGTTTGCGGGATTTCTCGTTATGGGAGGATCTTTCGTGCTGAGTTTTCAAAGTTTTCTGGCGATCCTCTCAGGTGTTTAGTTGCTTCTGAGTCCCGCGATCTCTCTTTCTGGCATAGGAGACTGGGTCATATTGGATTTGACCATTTGACCCGAGTTAGCGGCCATGATCTCATTCGTGGTCTGCCGAAACTCAAGATGGTCAAAGATCTAGTTTGTGCTCCATGCCGGCACAGCAAGATGGTTGCCGCTTCTCACCTCCCACACACGAGCATTATGACCGATACACGTGACACCGCTCCACATGGACACAGCTTGGACCACTGAGTCACGATCGGCAAGAGGGAAGTGGTATGTTCTTGTTGTGTTCGATGATTTCTCGAGGTTTTCTTGGTGTTTTTCTTAGCCTCGAAGGATGAGACGTTTTCACATTTTCGAGGTCTTTTAATAGGCTTTCGTTGAGCTTCGGGTGCTTTACGAGCGATCCACGTGTGACAATGGCACGGAGGTCAAGAATTCCTACTTTGAGAGTTTACGTGGTGAGACAGTGTAGAGCACCGCTCTCTCTTCTCCATACGCCCTCGTGAGAATGGCGTTGTGGAGAGGAAGAACCGCACCTTGGTCGAGATGGCCGTGACGATGCTTGATGAGTACTCTACACCGAGGAAGTTCTGGTCAAGCCATTGCGACCGCGTGCCATGTTTCAATCGAGTTTTCTTGGCACACTTGCACCGCACTTCTTATGAGTCGAGATACGCGAAAGCCCGCGTCTCTCATTTTCGTGTGTTTGGTTGCAAATGCTTTATTCTCAAGTCCGGGAACCTAGACAAGTTCGAGTCACGCTCCTATGACGGTATCTTTCTAGGCTACTCGACTTCTTCGCGGGCTTTTAGGTCCAATCGCGAGTCTAGCAAGTTGGTAGAGACTGCGAGGTGACCTTTGACGAGGCCACCAGGGACTAGGCCGATATCTCGTGTTCTTTAGAGCACCCGAGACCATCTTTGTGGATGATGAGGACGATGGAGACGATGGTTGTTTACCCGATCTAGCTCCTCATCCTCCCTTGTAATGCCTTCTTCCACAAAGACCTCAAGGTGATCGGCCCTACCATCGCTTCCTCCGAGCTAGTGGCTCTGTCCTGCCTCGTCGCACACGAGGTAGAGGCCACTTCTTCTCCTCATCCAGACCTCCCGACATATCCGTAAAAGGCATCCTTCGAGTAGATTATTGGAGACCTCTTCGAGCGTGTCACACGCCTAAGTCCGCTTTCTCACCTGTCTCCATTCTCGCTTTGTTGCCTCCTTTGAGCCCAAGGACGTTTGTCACCCCCTTTCTGATGAGTCTTGGGTCAATGCCATGCATGAGGAGCTAGAAAATTTCGAGAGGAACAAGGTCTGGTCGCTTGTCGAGCCCCCGCGAGGTCACAATATTATTGGGACTAAGTGGGTGTTCAAGAACAAGCAGAGCGAGGATGGAGTGGTTATTCGAAACAAGGCTAGACTGGTAGCTCAGGGGTTCTCCCAGGTTGAGGGTCTAGATTTCGAGGAAACCTTTGCCCCTGTAGCTAGACTTGAAGCCATTAGAATCCTGCTTGCCTTTGCAGCTTCTAAGGGTTTCAAGCTTTACCAGATGGACGTCAAGAGTGCCTTTCTCAATGGTTTATTGAGGAAGAAGTTTACGTACGACAGTCTCCAGGTTTCGAAAATCCCAAAATACCCAAACCATGTCTTCAAGCTTTCCAAAGCTTTGTATGGACTTAAGCAAGCCCCGAGAGCTTGGTATGAGAGGCTTAAGTCCTACTTGTTAAGTCATGGTTTTGAGATGGGTAAAGTAGACAAGACCTTGTTCATCCGCCGGCATGGCACCGACTTTCTGCTCGTCCAGATTTATGTGGATGACATCATCTTTGGCGCTCTTCCCATACTGGTTTCACGCTTCTGATGTCATGAGCACCGAGTTTGAGATGAGTATGATGGGTGAGTTGACTTTCTTTCTTGGCTTTCGATCAAGCGCACTGGAGGGTACCTTTCTTCATCGTGAAAGTACACTCGTGACCTCCTGAGACGCTTCGATATGAGTGATGGTAAGCCTGTGTCGACTCCCATGGCTTCTACAGCCTATCTTGACCCAGATGAGGATGGCGAGCCAGTTGATCAAAAGGAGTTTCGCAGCATGATTGGCTCCCTCTTGTACCTCACTGCCTCGAGACTAGACATACACTTCTCCGTGTGTCTGTGTGCTCAGTTTCAGGCTTCTCCTCGCATTTCTCACCGCCAGGCGGTAAAGCGCATCTTTCGGTACCTGCGAGCTACCATTGACTATGGTATCTAGTACTCTTCTCATCCTGTCTTTCCTTGAGAGCCTTCTCGGATGCAAACTTTGCCGGCTGTAGGATAGATAGGAAGAGCACTTCTGGCACCTGCCAATTTATTGGCACTTCTCTTGTTTCTGGTCTTCAAGGAAGCGATCCTGTTGCACACCATCCACAGAGGCCGAGCACGTTGTCGCGGCCGATTCTGTCAGAGCTACACTGATGGCTTCGACCTGCGGGACTTTGGGTTAGTTATCGACGCTTTTCCACTCTTTGTGATAATACTTCGATTAACATTGCCAAGAACCCAGTGCAACACTCCGGACCAAGCACATTGATATCCGTTATCACTTCCTTAGAGACCATGTAGAGAAGGGCGATATAGTGCTCCAGCTTGTGAGAGTGACCACCGCTATCGACATCTTCACCAAGCCATTGGATAGTTCGAGGTTTTAAGCTCTACTGGGAGAGCTTGGGGTGGTCCGTCCTTATGGATCAGAGTGAGGGGAGTTTCTATTCTTTCTTTGCTTTACTATACTAATTATGCTCTTACTCCTTGTTGTTGCATTTCATTTTGGGTGCATTTGGGATTAGTCCTCTTAGCATAGATTAGAGTGTTTCTCTAGTCGAGTTGCTTAGACTTCCGACTCTTATCTTGTGATTCTAGGATGCTCGCTTATTAGTCGCTCTCTTCTCACTAGGTTGAGCTCACTCACCGCTTATAGGTTCTAGCGAGGGTCGGGCCACCCTGCAGACAGGCACGTGTTTGCTCCCAGGTGTGTTAGGTGGGCAGTTGATAGTCCTAGAGTCATATGGGGTAGATGAGAGTCAGTCCGAGCCATAGTTTTCTCTTTATCTTATCTATGCTTTAAGGACTGTCTTTTTGCTGTTTTCTTTGCCAGCCTCTCGTTTTTATTGCTTTAGTTCAGGGGGAGTTCATTTGGGAGCTTCTGGAGCTTAATGTTGACTTAACTCAACTTGAACTAAAAGTTGCATCTCATGTTGAGGGTGAGCTGGATTTTCTTGCATTTCAACATTCTGCATTGTAATATAACTACATTGAGCCTTGGTTATTATCCTGCTATGACATGTTTAACAATGCTTTACACTTTGCCAAGACTTGTGCTTATATGCTAGATTTATCATGACTTCATATGTGTAGCCTAGCTTTTGCTATGATAAGCTAATTAAAATTGCTCAACTGAAATTAAAACTTGTCATGCTAGCATTTGAGTTTAATCTATCTTTAGCTATCCATGTATGATTCATGCCATGTCAAATAGGTTGAGTTGAGCCTTGAATCTAGGTTGAATCTTAGATTGAGCTATTTTAGTATCTTGATTCATCATAAGTTAGCACAATCTGTTAAAAGCAAAAAGATCTCTTTTTATGTGCGAAAAAACTGATTTCACCAATTCTTTCTCATGAGACGGCTTGCCATTGCACTAGGCATGAACTCAGGGGGAGTTTTGGATGACCTAGACTATCTTCTTAAGCTTCTCGCTTGGAGTAGTTGCATAAGGCTTGAGATCTAGCACATGACAAAATTCTTGGTTGAAAACAGCCATAAGCTTTAAAAGAAAATATGTCAAGTGTGCAAAATTTGCTTAATCATCTAAAGATGAAAAGTGCTTAAACACATGATACACTCTTGAGCTTGTAGCACTCTAATTGACTCAATATTAGCTTCCTTGTTCCGCTTAGCTTATTGACATGGCCTACATCATCCTTGGATATCTCTAGTTAGACTTTGCTTATTGATGACTTGACATGCTCATAATATGCATTTCATTTCAGATCGTCATCTATGTGCTCAAGCTAGGATATACATGTCTTGTCATGATCTAGATAGCCTTTTATTGAGTTATGGCTGGGTGTAATTCAATATGGTCATTATGGATAATTCTCATGGCTCAACATGCTTAGAAATAAACAAACTTCAGCCATTTTCATCCATTGATATGTCTTATTCTCTCTTTTGCATTCTTGATGTGTTTATTGCCAAAAGGGGGAGAATAGTAAAGAAAAAGGGGGAGAATAGAGAAGAAAAAGCTAGTGTGGGATCTTTTTAGATCTTTTTAGAGCTTTGGAGAAAAGTTTTGCTCCTTCAGTTGTTGCTCTAGTTTTCCTTCTGTCGACATGGTCATGAGTTTCATTCTTTTCTTTGGACCATGTTGGACTTTGCAAATCAAACTCTACTTCATGTTTTTCTGGGTTTGTCAATATACTCATCAAGGGGGAGATTGAGAGACCATGTGGAGGTCATCCCTTATGTGTGATGAGTAATTGACATTGATTTAGGTAAGTCGAGTCGTTGCGTGGCGCAATCGGACTCGATCTAAGTCGAGTTTGTTTTGGGTGGTTCGGAGTCGAGTCGTTGCGTGACGCAATCGGACTCGGTCGGACTGTGGTCAAACTTGGTCGTACGGGATTAGGTTGCATATTTTGTGTGTTCGACAGGTTTGGACTTCGACATGGTAAGAATGATGGTAATTATGCTTTCATGTATCGAGCGGTGCTAGTTGATGTGTTTCTTGTCTGTGTGACTGCAGGACATCGAGTGAAGTCGTGGAAAGACACGGTGGACCGGACTAAGCGCAGGTGGCGCTAAGGTCAGAACGGTCGGGATGTGTCGGAGACGACGTGGACTCGAGGTGGTTGCGAGTCGGGCGAGACAAGGAGCGCGGAAGCTTCTCGGAAGAACATCGGGTGAAGTCGTGGCGAGACACGGTGGACCGGACTAGGCGCAGGTGGCGCTGAGGTCAGAACGGCCGGGATGTGTCGGAGACGACGTGGACTCGAGGTGGTTGCGAGGCGTGCGAGACAAGGAGCGAGGAAGCTTCCCGGAAGGTGCAGGAGGGGCGAAACGGGAATTTCGCAAGGCTGCACAAGTGGGAGCGGGCTTCGGTGGACTTAGCGGGCGTAACGGGGTGGAGACCCGTTAGCCATGGGCTATAAATAGGTTGGAGGGGCTGCAAGCCCCAGTGAACACTTCAAGGGATTTTAGGGTTTCCTTTAGTCAAAAGAGACCGAGAGTCCGCTGGCTTCAGGCTTTAGTGGTTGAGAGTTGTTGGGAGAGGCAGAGTTGTGTTCCCTCTGTGTCCCCTTCGTTGGTCTCTTGAGAGACTGTGTATCATCTCCTCTCAAGCATGTATGGGTTGTGTTCTTGAGTTGGAGAGGGAGAGATTGGTTTGACGAGCTTGTAATCTTCCCTGTTCGAATGTCCATGCGTATGGGGATGTATCTCTTTGTATTTTTCTCTTGATTCAATGAATAGAAATCTGAAGTTTTCCTCTGTTCTTGCTCTCTGTTCTCTCTGTTCTTCGTTCTCCCTTTTGGATTGATTCTAGAGATTTTGTGTTGGGAGCTTTTGCTTGATTTCCTTTCTTGATCTAGCTTGCTGTGACATGTGGGAACACATCTAGGATCTTCTTGATCATCAATCACCCACGAGCAAGTCTTTAGATCATATTTCGATTTTGACTCGGTTTTGAAGCACCCTTCGTTCAAACTGAAAAAGATAGGAACTTTGGCAAGGATCTTGACGATCGTTGCATGGAATAGGTTCCTGACATCTTTGAGAAGGTGTGTGTTAAGTTTCGTGAAGTTTGGAGTTGTGGAGCAAAAGTTAGATCTATTTTCGATCTCAAAATCGTGCTGAAATTCAGTTTCTTGTGCTGATTTTACTATAGCTACGAGTACTATTCGTTTCGAGTTCTTGCTACGAGTACTGTAGCATCGAGTACCGAGTTCTTGATACGAGTACTGTAGCATCGAGTACTATTCATTTCGAGTTCTTGCTACGAGTATTGTAGCAAGACACTGTAGCTTTCGAGTACTACTCTTTCGAGCACTGTTCATTTTTCGAGTACAAGCTACTTAGCATCGTTCATCGACCACCGCATTTTCGAGCAATCGCTCATCAGTCCGTCTTCTTGTGTTTGTGGTCGTTTCTTTTGGGGTTTTGATTGATTCAATACAAGTCTTCCACGTGCTTGATTGATTGATCTTCGTAGCTTTCATAGCTATTGGAGTGATATTCGTATTGAATTTGATTTGGAGACAAAAAGAGTTTGTGCTCCTATTCACCCCCCCTCTAGTCGCCATTTCGGTCCAACAGATCTAGAGTACCAGCTGGCTTCAAATGCTCAGCCTTAACTCTTTGACATAGATCACACTCGCCACATCTTGTGCAACGTGTCGCTTCATTCGCTCCACCACGCTTTCTTTTTCAAATCTTGATACATTTTCGTACTCCCGGGGTGGATAGAGAATTTTGAGTTATGAGCCTCCTTGAGAATCAATTCTCTCAAGTGGCGATCAAATGGTACCACCATACGGTTTCCAAACCATAGAGTACCTTGTGCATCTTGCTTAAAACATTTAGCCTTGCCTTGTTTCATTAGTTCTAAAATTTGAGCCACTTCTAAATCGGTTTTAGGGCTTCCTAATCTGGTCCTCAAGTGTGCAAGTCACACCGAGGGCTGCAAGTGAACTCGCTTCAACTATCTCCGTGTGTAGGCTTTGCAACGCAAAGACACAAGCCCGCAGAAAAAGGAGTTACCGACAAACGATTGCATTGAGATTTTCGCTCAATGCGCGGCCACGACATTAGCCTTTCTGGATGATAATGGAGTCCCATATCATAATCTTTAATCAACTCAAGCCATCTTCTTTGTCTCAAGTTCAGTCGGCTTGGGTGAAAATATATTTAAGGCTCTTATGGTTTGTAGATCTCGCAACGACACCGATGAGGTAATGTCGCCAAATCTTCAAGGCATGAACTACACCGCGAGCTCTAGGTCGTGTGTGGGATAATTGGCCTTATGGGGCCTCAATTGCCTCGATGCGAGGCCACCACTCGGCCGCCTTGCATAAGCACACAACCGAGCCCATGGCGAGATGCATCACAAGAGATATCAAAGCTCTTGTGAATGTCCGCGAGAACAAGCACGGGAGCTTCATCGAGCATTCTTTCGTGGTTTGGAAGCTTTGCTCGCATTCTCGCTGTCCACTCAAATTTCTTTTCTTTCTTTAGAAGTTGGGTCATAGGCTTTGCAATTTTGAGAAATTCTTGATGAACCTACGGTAGTATCCCGCAAGTCCAAGAAAACTACGAATGTCAGTGACGCTCTTGGGTTGCTTCCACTCAAGGACATCTTGCACCTTACTAGGATCAACAGCGACACCGCCCTTAGATAGGATATGTCCCAAGAAACTAACCTCTCAAAGCCAAAACTCACATTTGCTGAATTTGGCGTACAGCTGATGGTGGCGAAGCTTTTCTAACACAAGTCTCAAATGTTGCTCGTGCTCAAGATCGGACTTAGAGTAGATAAGGATATCATCAATGAAAACTACTACAAACCGATCCAAGTATTCTATGAACACCGAATTCATGAGGTTCATGAAATAGGTCAGCATTGGTCAAACCAAAGGACATGACTGTGTACTGCATAAACCGTAACAGTAGAGAAGGCGGTCTTGAATGTCCTCGGTTCTAACTTTAACTGATGGTAGCCTAATCTCAAGTCAATTTTGGAGAACACCTGAGCTCCACTAAGCTGGTCAAAAAGGTCATCGATCCGCGGAAGCGGATACTTGTTCTTGACGGTGACCTCATTCAACGGACGGTAGTCAACACACATCCGTAGACTCTTGTCTTTCTTCTTGACAAAGAGAGCCGGCATCCCAAGGCGAGGAGCTAGGCTGATGAAACCCTTGTCTTGCAACTCCTTAAGTTGTTCTTTCACTTCTGCTAGCTCATTGGGCGGCATCCGATCGGCCTTTTGAGATGGGCGCGTGCAGTGCAAGCTCAATGACAAACTCTACCTCTCGGTCGGGGCATACCGAAGTTCCTCAGGGAACACATCAGGATACTCACTCACTATTGGTACCTTCTCTAGCTCGAGAGAGGTACTCGCCTTTAAAGCATAAAGGTGAGAACTACCCACTAAAGGTGCAAAGACGATCTGGATGCCGTCCTCGCTAGTCACTGAAATAGACCGCTGGGCACAATCAATCTTCCACGATTCTTAGATAACCAATCCATCCCTAAGATAACATCAATGCCCACTGAACTTATCACTATTAAGCTTGCTGAAAAGTTAACATTTTGTATTTCAATTGTTACGTCCTTACAGACTTGATCGGTGTAGAAAACCGACCCTGGGGACTGAATATGATAAGGCGTGAAGTGTATGTATCTTGAATTGGTTAACCGCAGATACTCGTTTTTAATAAATGAATGAGATGCTACGAGAATCAAATAAAACCGATCGCAGACACGAATTAACAAGTAGTGTACCTAGCACGACGTCAGTCGCGGTCGCCTCCTCTGTGAGACGTGGTTGACGCGACCACGTGCATGCCGTGGAGTAGGTGCTGCCCTCTGTGGTGGTGGCGGTGGCCTTCTTTGAGCTGGGCCGTGGCGCCGAGCGTAGTACGCCCGGCATCCTCGCCGCTTGGCGAGGCATCATGCATAGTGGCCCGACGCCACGTGGAAACAAATAACGCCGGGCTTGTATGCCCCGCCACCTGTGGTCTCGCCCCCATTTGTCTTTCTGAGTTGCCGGTGGAGAAGGTCGTGGAGGTGCCACAGAGACCTCGATGGTGTTGAAGGCTGGCACGAGGTGCCCGAGGTAGTCTGGCGCGGCACGAAAATCGCCACTCGCCATCGCTGTCTGTAAAGCCCTCCTCCTCTTCCTCGACTCATCCACCGTCATGCTCTCATGCTCCACCACTATCGCCTTGTTGACCGGATCTTTGAAACTCCACGAAATCATGTGCGGCTAAAACAAGCCGCAACTCCTCGGTCGACCATGGAAGAACTCGTTCGCGACGGCGTCTGTCGAGACGTCGTCAAGAGCATACCGCCAAGTAGTTGAAATCATGCAGTACTCGCGGTCGCCTCCATCCTCGCCTCAAGGCAGGAACTCCGCCGCTTGATAAGCGGCACTCCCTCCAGATATGGGCCTCTCGGGCGCTGCCTCGAACTCGTCCCAAGTCGGGCGTAGCGATTGTCGCATGGCGAATAACTATCCCACCACGCGCTCGCCGCACCCATCAACTGATAGCTGGCAAACAAGACTCTCTCAACTCCGGTACACTGCGCAATGTTCAGCTTCTTCTCTATGTTGTGCAGCCAGTCCTCTGCCTCCATCGGGTCCTTGGTACCCGCAAACGTCGGAGGGTTGGTCCGCTGAAACTCAGCGAGACCTCTGTGCGCTCGGTGCGGGGCAGCTCCTCCTGCCGGACCGGGAGCTGGAGCGGTGTTACGTACGATCGCCTCAAGCATCCGGGTCTGGTCCATCCGGTTGCGCTCAATCATCATCATAAACTCAACCATGGATGGCGGCGGAGGGAGCACCTCCTCAGGCGGTCCGCCCTGTTGGGACGGCGGCTGAGAGGGCTCGCCATGCTCAGACGGCTGCTGGGACGACTGTCCCTGATCGTAGAAATCGCTCAAGGGTGCTAGACGTGGTGCCCTAGATGGGGAGCCTCTGCCGCGCAGGGCTCCTGATCGTGTAGTCGGTCCTGTCATCCTGTATTAGACAAGGATGGTTAGTAATCAAGATTAAAAGCCATCACTTGGCCATACATGCACAATCGATATCAAAGAGCATGAAAATTATAACCTCAAATGGAACACCAAACATTAAGCGACATAAAACCAAATCGATACAACTCCGTACATAAGCGCCCGCAGGCTTAAGATTACAACTGAAATAGTAGTGTTTGCAAATAAAACATAACAGTTCGACCTCTACTACCCTATTACATAAACCTAAGGATACAAGCTCAAACATAGAGCTCCCTGCCCTAACAGCCTAGATATTATTCCGGTCAAAGTTCACCGGAAAGTCATCGAGCGTGGTATCCGAGGATCCTGTGTCTTCTGGTCTCCGGGTTGGTGAGGCGTAAGGGGATCCTACGCCGATGATATGGCCTCCTACTGTGAAGACGATAGTCCGTGGCGCAGAAATGTACGGTGAAACCTCATTAGCGCCATACAGCACATCCGGACGAATGAGCCTCATGTCATGCATAAGTTTCAAATGCTCCTGAGCTATAATGAGACGACGACGCGTCTCCCATAACTCATGCATTATGCATTGATGCATTTGGTCCATTACGTGAACCAATCTCGCCAACTGCCTGACTTGGGGGTCCTCCCCAAACTGGATCCTAGCAAACGAGCTCACGTCCCTAGCGCGTGCGCGCATCGGAAAGTGATCATATGGGGGCTGGGCTAACTCTGTCAGGTCGTAGCGAAGACGACACATGGCCACAAAAGCCACTTCTTGTAACGCCATGGCCTCAGAAGTACCACGCGCCTGGAAGCGGTAAGGTATGCTCCCAGCAACTTGTCTAGCAACGATATCTATCACTACCATAAATTCCTCCATTCCAGGTCCTCGATCACGGCGGTAGATGGAATAAGTGGGCTGATATGTGAAGTTCGCCCTCCACATCATGTCTCGTAGCAACGCCGGGTATCCATCCACTCCTTCAGCTTGAGTTTCCCGGACAAGGTACTGAGGGTTCATCTAAAGGCAAGAAGGCAAGGTAAGTTAGTTTCATAAACCAAAACAGGATTAGGAGAGAAAAGATACTAAGATGGATAAGGAATAAAAGATATTCTTAACTTAAACTTTCTAAAAATACTTTGATAATTTGCAAAATAATTTGACCAAGGGACTTACTAACTTAATGCCAGTGCTACCTCTAACCTACAGTCAATATGGCTCTGATACCAACGCTGTGGGGACCCCGGTAATTATCTCCATAAGACCGAGATTAGACAAGGTCTTAGGGACATAATCACGGGTCTCCGATAAATGAATTCCAATTTAACTCTATCCAAGTGAGAGGCTTAGCCGAATACTAGAGCCTCAACGATCATGCGCTACGCTCCTTTGCGGCGCTACATGATTGTCGATTCTCTTCGATTCAAGCACTACACTTAGTGAGTTAAATGGGAATTATCAACAACGAGTATGACTTATATTGGCTCCCAAGATCAACGACCAATATACTCATACTCTCATCCAACGTTGATTACATCCATACAACGCATACAACAAGAGATCAAAAGACATCCCGCATAATAGTCAAAGTCTACGACTTATTACATACAAATGACCGCCAAATTCAAAGTAAATTATCAAGTAGCAATGAAGCAAATAAATAAAGCAAAAGACCAGTAGTGGTATGCCCATCACCCATCGAATCGATCGGGGTTAAATGATAGCACACTACTCGTTAGTGTCACCCAAGTCGACACTAACAAGATCGTCGGACTCATAATCTTCCTCACCGAAAAGGCCAAGAAACATCCGGTGAGTACAAGTGTACTGCAAGTCTTACACAAATAAAAATAGTTATGCATAAGGGTCATTCAAAGGATGGCTCATATTGGTTTAGTTTTGCGGAAGAGACGCAACAATTAACATCCTACACATACTAGTTTTTCATGTGCCCATTTAAAATCAGCTTTGAAGTAGAAGTAAAACATATAGTAAAGCATTTCAGTAATAAACAATTGAATCATACAACGACCAAAGTGGCAGCCCACTTTGATGTACTAAACACATGAACATCCCGTTCATGACGAATACCAAGTTCAACCACAATTTTTAATTAAAAGTCTAACAATAGTAACTCCCGAACTCAAGCGGTTGTCCATAACCGTGGACACGGCTATTCGAATAGATTGATACCCTGCAGGGGTGTACTACTTTACCCACACGACATGATTAGCCCGTAAGCCTCCAGAGGCCTCAAATAGCATACTTCCTATGGTATGCCTACGGTAAATTAAGATACTGATCATTTTCAAAGAAGAAAGCCCTATTGAGCTAAGTCCCCTTGTGAGATGGTTCCTTGCCTAGCACAAGCATCCGATAGCACTTGCTAGGGGCTCACAAGTTATATTGGACATACCGATGCAATCAAAACAAGTAAAATTGGTGCTCCTTGCACACTATAAAGGATTACATCGGCTCTAAGGAACATAGGATTTCACGGCCGCTATGCCCTTACACCACCATGGGACTTAACACAATAAAACCCTCCCCTACTTAACCATACGGCTCCCAACCGCGTGTGGCAAAGACGAGTGTACTTGAATTAACGACGTTACAAAGTTCGGTCCTCAATTGTCCGACAAGTCCTTCCACTTACCCAATGCTCGTGCACAAAGCACCATCACTAACCAACACTTGTCCGACCAAAAGCTCATTTAAAATGACAAAATTTATCTCATAAAACAGATACAAGGATCTGAAACAAAAGTATACAATGAGAGTTATGTTTATCCCATAATTGTCGTTAGCCCCAACAAACAAACTACCGTATCTAGACTTGCATGACTAAGCAACCCATATTCAATAATCATCACATCCTATCTTAAGCATGTAGGTACTGGCATAATTCAAGATTAACCTCAAGCATAGGAC
Organism: Ampelocalamus luodianensis; assembly: GCA_036346255.1. Taxonomy (NCBI): domain Eukaryota; kingdom Viridiplantae; phylum Streptophyta; class Magnoliopsida; order Poales; family Poaceae; genus Ampelocalamus; species Ampelocalamus luodianensis. The sequence goes on along the minus strand of JAYEVH010000300.1, from coordinate 115,138 downwards.
ATAACTAAACTACACATCACAAAAATATTTACATAATCAAAATAGCATGCAAGCAATTATCATTGCACTAACTTAACCAAAACTGGGATCAAATATGATGCAAAAGAAAGTTCAAATGATGCTTGTCTTGCTGGTACAGTAGCTGCTCACTCTCAGTAGCGTAAGTGTCGATATCAATATGCTCGGGATCTATATAATTATAACATCAAATAAATACCGAGAAAACAACTCAAAAACCAAAATGCTCAAAAATGCATGATTTTTCTACAATAGTTAGGTCGTGATTTTAGATGGATTTAGGTAAAAGAATTATTCCATTTGGAGTTATGAATTGGAAGTTATGCTATTTTGAATTTCAGATTTCATTAACCCCAAGTTATGTAATTTAATTATTTGGCCAAAATTTGTAGAACAGTGGTGGGGTAAAGGATTACATAGGTAAATAGGTAATATTAAGACAAGTTCAAAACCGTTGAGTTTGTCCCATTTGGAGTTTTTATGATTTAGTTATGTATTTTCAAAGTTATCAGCCTTTTATAGTATAACAATAATAGAGTTAAAGATTATATTCTCCCAAATATAGTTTCTGTGACAGAAGTAATATGGAGACCATTTTTAGAATTAAGTTCACTGAAAATGAAAATTATAAAAAGTGGTCTCACTGCTTTTGGAGTTTCCAATAATTACTTATGCATTTTTAAAGTTATCAGTCCTTTTTCTATTGTTCAAATAATAGGATTAATAGCTTATTTTCCAAAATAGTGCTCTCTGTTACAGAGACATGTTTGAACTCAATTTTTATATACAGTTCATTAAATTTGAAAATTATCAGAAGTGGTTTCACTCATTTTGGAGTTAAAATGAATTAGTTATGTATTTTCAAAGTTATACATATTTTTCAGTGTGCAATTAACTCATTTCGAATTTCATAAAGTATTTACTACTTTTCCTACCGGGCGCTAGCCTAGCCGCAGAGAATGACGAGTGGGACCGAGTTCAAGGTTTTGACCCAGTCAACATTGACTCGGTCCGCGCTAAGAATAATCAAGGCGTATTCCTCAGAATACGTTCCTTCAAAACCCTAAACGTAAAACCATTTTAAGCATGCTAGGGATACGTTTTCTATTTAACGAAAACGTACTCTATAATTTACGCATCCACTTAAACAACCCTTAGGCCCACAAGTCATAGACTCATAACTATCTAACCACAATCATTAGCGTTAATTAATCCGACAAAAATCACCGTCTTACGGCTGTAAGCGTCCGACAACAGGAAACGGCGCGGCAGTGGTGTTGCCGTGCTCGCCGGCGGCGAGGGAAGGCCGTAGAGTGCAAAGACTAAGCGCAAATGGAAAGGTAATAGCAAGGACTACCTTCCGGTGGTGACTTTGCCGGAGAAGAGGCACGGTGGCGTGCCGGCGGCGGAGTTGAGCGGAGGAGGAGGATACGGTGACGAGGGATCTCGAAGCCGGAACCACTCCGAGGCAAATGGGTGCTGGATCTACACTCCTGGGGTTCAAACGACGCTGAGGAAAAGGCACGGGGACCAAGGGTCTTTGTGTTCAACTCCGGCGGCAAGAATCAGCGGCGGTGCAGAGGGGGTCACCGCGGCGGGGTGTTCTGAGAACAAGAAAGAACAATGTGAGGTGGGAGTAGAATCAGGGCACCCATGAGACGGTCCCGGGAGGAATGGACTGGGAGCTCACCGTGCCGACGTCGGGGAAGAAGACGAGCTCTCACGGCCGTGGATTTGAAAACCAGAATTCACAGAGCTCCTGTGCATAATCCGACAAATAAGTTGAGGGGTTTTACTCCTTAGAACCTAGCACACGAAGTGACGCGCAAGAAATGGAAAAGAACTCACCGGAGCTAAGAATGACACGGTGAGACCTCCGGGTGCGCGCTCTGGAGCTTCAGAGAGCTCGAAGATGGAACACGAGCTACAAACGACAAGAGAGGCTCGCATTAGCAAAAATGGATAGGGCATTGCACAAGAAGAAGAGAGGAACCATGCGGAGGAAGCTTACACCGGCGAGGAGCACGGGAGAGCTTCCTTCCTCGGCCGAGAGGAAGAGTGAGGGAGAACTAGGGTTCTGAGGTGTCTTATGCTCGGGCGATGACGGAGATGGAGGCGGCGTGAGACGGAGTAGCTCGGGAGTGGTCACCAGCGGCGGTGGGTGACGGAGCTGACGGCTCTCCAACGGGCCGGAGCAGAGACGCTCGGGCGCGTGGCGCCCGCGTTCTGAGGCTCGCCTGCCCGAGGAAGGAGATGACCCTGACGCGTGGGCCCGGCGGCGACTCAAGGCGCCGAGGTGAGTCCTCACTACGTGGCCGAAGGTGGTCCATTAGATTAGGATCGGGTGGATGAGATCAATTCGCGATGATTTGAACTGGCCAACAGCGGTGAGATCTGGACCGTCGATCTATGATCCGATGGCTGCATGTCACGGTGCGGTTAGGCGGTCGGGCTGAGTCGGCTCGCCGAGTCGGACTCAAGCCCAAGGAACAGTAGCCTGGTTCGGTATGAGTTTGACTGAGAATTTAAATGTTTTCTCCACTTTGACCAAGGGCTTAAAAATAGAAATAAATTTCCAACAATCATGAAATAATTTGTGGGGGTTCCTGGGAAGATATAGTTCCCATAAAAATTATGAAACCACACTGTTCATGTTAAAATTTGTGACATTTAAATTCAAACATGTTGTATGTCTATGAATGTTGTTTGAATTTTAATTAGGTTCAAACTAGTCCCAAAAATTTTGGAAAAATTATATTTATTCGTGAGAATTAATGTAGTATTTAAATAAATTGATTCCAGATGATGAGCACAACTTTTTATTACAGATGCTAAAAGAAAACCGAAATTTGAAGTGTATGTTTATATGAAATGAGATTTTCCAAGTACAATATATTATGAAATGATTTGAATTTGATAATGCATGTTAGTGAGATGCATTATAATCCATTTTAATAGTTGGGGCTGTGACATAATTAAAAGAAGCTTTTGTATTCAAAATCGAGCCGTGACATTTCCCGATCGACGATATATTGCCTTCTTCCGATCCAAAATAGAATATTCCTGTAAATATTCCTTCAACTGTGATCCTTCCTTGTTTTCCTTTCTGGCAGAGTTTCTCTGCCATTTCCCCCTTTCGCTTAAATATCATGTGACTTTGTCAAACATCCTCTATTCGCCAAATCTTCTCTCATATTCTCGATCTTTGCAAAACTTAAATAAGCTCAATTGAATTTATTTGGACTTTTTAACTTCTTTGGATTTATTTGGTTTTTCGATCGATTGTCGCGTGATTAGAAGCTGGAGTCCTGAAGAAACAACAACTCGAATGGGATCAAGATTCGGATAAAGACGAAGACCAAGAATTCAAGACCACTAGCTGAGAAGGCTTTGAGTAAGATCAAGGCCGCGGTGAACTGACCTAAGCGAGTAAATACTTTGATCATTTTGAGCCTACATTTTATGCAAATTATATTCCTTTAAAATACGAAATTGTATGCTTTAATTCTTTATGCAAATGTATGCTAAATCTTAAGGTAGTTAAATGCCAACTTGGTAATTAAATATTAATATGCCATCCTTTGACAATTGAATCCCTTAATCCTTGTCACCCTAGTAACTATGTAGTAATTACTAGTTATAGGTTGTACTTAAGTGACATGCTAATCTTGCTTAAGTACTAGGACATTAAATGCCCTAATCATCATCTTTTAATCATGAAAGTGGTTTTAGACAGTCATTGTGGGTAAATAACTGGAATGATGTGTTAATGTACTTTGTTCCCCAAAAACCCTATTAAATTGCTGTTACTACATCTGAGCGGATGGTATGGTGGTGGGTGCCATCGAAACACGAGAGTGGTTGGTATGTGGTATGAACCATCCAGATGTTATTAAGGACTTAATCTTGTCATGACCTCCCATTGTAAAACAAGTGCAACCACAGGTCCGTAAAGTACAACTTGACTTAGTAAATTTGTAAAACCCTGAAAGTCATCTCGTTAGAGGGGGTATGGGATAGTGCAAGCACTGGATTCGTTCTGGCTTGAATGGGACACCATTGCAAAGGTGAAGTTGTCAGTCGCTGAGGTGTAGCCCTGCTACGCTAGTCACTAAGGTGAACATCCCGCACAACTTATGGGTGCGGCCCATATGGGTTATGACAGAAAGGGCGAGATGAATTGAAAAGTTATTGTGATGATTTCTCAACCGCATGACCAAGGAATCATGTGGGGCAACAAGTTGGTTGTCTCTTGTGGGTAAAGTGTACAGTCTCTGCAGAATTATAAACTGTTTAAACAGCCGTGCCTACAGTCAATGGCGGATATGATAACTTAACTTGAGTTAGTTCTATTTAAAAAAAAACTTGATGGGAGTAATGAAATTGTGGCGGGCTCACCTAGCCTTGAGTTTGGATTTTTTTTTCTGGGTTGTCGTACCCAGTGGTGTTAATAAATGAGATAGCTCCAATCAAATGAAGCATAAGGTGGAGGTAACCTCTGCTGTTATTAATATGCACAATTACTCTCTTTAATAAAATGCAATTTGTTTAAAATGCTAAGTGATATGAATTTCTATTAATGGTAATTGAAAATATTGCTTTTAGCAAATAAAAGAACCCGAGTCATCCTTGTTAAGCCTTGCACGTATATTATTGCATTCTATATATTGGCTTGTGAGTACAGAAGTTGTGCTCACTTTCGCTCCTTCCCCCAACTCTCAGAAGTTGTGAACCAAGGACACTACGTGTAATTCGATGATCCAGATGTTGATAGCCAAGAGCTAGGTCTCTAACCCCAATTAGCTGCCTATGGGTGTGTCCTGAGGGCCCCACCTGTATGAAGTCTTCTGTTTCCACTACTGCTTTTTATTGATTTCGGCCTGATCGGCCCATGAGTAAGTTTACTATTATATTTATGATTTCGCATGATACGTTTTTGATATTCAGTAATGTAACTGTGAACACTACCTACTGATCCAAAAAATAGTGCAGTGAAATCACAGAGAATTTTGGATTGCGAAATCCGGGTCCGACACTATCCCCATCTTATTCCACCCACACCTGCATCACTTTGAAACTCGCAAGCGTCACGTTGTGGAAGTTACCATTGCTGCCGTCGTAGTATCCAGCGCTGCTGGAGCTCACAGAATTGAGACCGTTGATGTCGATTCCAACATGGTTGTTGTTTATGTCCTGGAACTCGTCATTTCGATTGGTGTCGAGCTCAACAGCGAAGAAGCAGTTGGTTGCGTTGCCATTGTTGTGGTCATTGATGAGCCCCATGTACTGGCTCTGCATTGTGTCCGAGAAATTGTTGCTTGCAGCAACGAGGAAGGCGATGCCATGGCCGCAGATGTCAGGTTGGTTGCAGTGGATGGCAAACATGTAGGAAACAGCAAAGGACTGCACTGTCCCATCGGGCGTCTTGATGAAGTGGAATGGAGTCGGATGGAAGGCATGGCCTTTGAGCCGGACAGTGCCGTTGGTCAGCTCGAGTAGGCCATTTTGTGTGACCGTGGCCACACCGTCGAGGGTGAGGTTTGCACCGGTGAAGCCGGAGTAGACAAATTGGTCTTCACCGTTGCCAAATGTTGAAAGCTTAAGGGCAAGCAAGAAGAGGTGGTGTAGAAGGATAAGCAAGAACAGAGGATTCATGTCAAGACATTAGTAACCCTAGGAAGATGTAAGGACATAAGCTTCACCAATACCGAACTAACTTGCACTATATTCAGCAGTTTATATTTTTGTAGTGGAGGATGTGGAGCTAGGCAATTTGTTACCTAGTCAGTATGATTGCTTGCACGTGTAGCTTTTCGACAGGCGTTGTGATCTGGGACTGTGAACGCATCATGTTTTTTTAAGAAGAACCAGCCAAACAATTTTCAGGGCTGCAGAGCATCCAAATTAGGAGTGAAAAATTCAGTTGAACACTTCAATTTATCCATTCCACCTAAAGTAAGCAGCGTATATAGCCGTCTAATAAAAAGCAATGTCCGGGATTGAGAGTGGAGAGAGACTAATACTTTCTTTCTTTCTTTTTTTTCTTTGCTCACCAACTTTTTAGCTGCCTTGTACCGGACTTTTTTTTTTTTGAAAAATAGGCATGAGATCTGCCTATTTCGATTTAATATAGGGAGAAAAAACCAAGTACAGGGACCCGAAGGTCCAGAAGGTTCTAAAAGTTAATTACACAGAAATAAAGCTCTCTAAGACATGCCCTCCCACCCCTACGATTGTCCAGACCTTTCCTTCTTCCTTTTTCTTTGCGAACAACTCCTGAGTGGAGACGAACCTTCTGTTGAATATTCTCGCATTTCACTCCTTCCAGATCTTCCAGGTGGTTAGCGCAACCACCGTGGTCGTCACTCTAGGTGGTAGTTGGCCCAAGTTGCATACTGTTGACCACCATTCTGCTATGTTAAGGCTCAGGATCCAAAGTGATGGCTTGAGCGACGCGCAGCCCAACCATTCTGATATGTGGTTCCACACCCTTCGGGAGTACCTGCACTCCGCTAGCAGGTGCAAAACTATTTCATTTGCTTGTTTGCATAGCGGGCACAAGCCCTGGTTTGGCCAACCCCGAACTTGAAGTCTGTCAAATGTCCAAATCCTATTTTGGATGGGCAACCATGCGAATTGCTTGTATTTTTTTGGGGAGGGGCAAAAATTTTCCAGATTGTCTTGTTGTAGTCAGTGACTGTTGAACCTAAGAATCTCATCCGCGGTAGAAATGTCCAGGGTGATTTGGCTTACCCGTTCCCAAACTTGTAAGAGTTGTTGGATTATCTGGGATGTTATGAACGCCGGGAGTTTGATGTCGTGAAGCCATTGCTTCTCCAGCAGCGCTGTCTGGACTGTTCTTTGTTTCTGATTTGAGAAGCGGGAGATCTCTGGTGCGGACTCCTATAGGGACAGCCCGTCCAACCACTTTGAGGTCCAAAACTTAGCTTTTTGGATGTTTCCGATCGTGATCGAGGTTGCCACATCGAACAGTTGCTTGTCCACCTCGTCACAAGGTAGTTTCGTGCCGACCCAAGGCTTACTGTTGATCGTCCATTGTTGCCACAACCAGCAAAGCCCGAGAGCCCTTGTGAATTTGGTTAGGTTGAGGAGTCCCAGGCCACCGAGGTTTTTTGGTCGACACACCTTGTCCCAGTTCACTTTGCATTTCCCTCTGGTTATCGCTTCTGCCCCTGCCCAAAGGAACCGGTGCCTCATGCGGTCCAAGGCACGAAGGATCGATTTTGGTACTCTTAAGGCCGAGAGGTAGTAGGTCGGAATCGAGGTGAGCATCGATTTAACGAGGGTGAAGCGACTAGCTGTGGTGAGTAGTTTGCCTTGCCATCCAGCTAGCCTTCCCCCAACTTTGTCTAAGAGGGGCTGAACCCTCCTGAGCCTTTTATATGTTAGAGGCAGCCCCAGATATTTGATGGGGAAATTTGCACATGTGGCCATGAAGTCTTGGAGTAGCGTGTCGATATTTAGGTGCCCGCACCCTATTGGGACCACCGTGCTTTTGTGGAAGTTTGTGTGTAGTCCCGAGACGATTTCGAAGTTTTGGAGTATCGTGGTTGTTGTTTTGATGTCACGTTCAGTTGGGGAGATGAAAATTGCGACATCATCGGCATAGAGTGAGGTCCTAAGAGTGTCGAACCGGCCATGACGGCGGTCTAAATATCCATGGTCTGTTGCCTTTGTGAACAATATTTGCAGTGGGTCGATCGCCAGAATGAAAAGGAAGGGGGAGAGCGAATCTCCTTGCCTCAGACCCCTTCCATGGTTGATGCTGCTACCCGGGATGCCATTGAGAAGGATCCTGGAGGATGCTGAAGACCAAAGGGCCGTAATACAACCTCTCCACCTGGGTGGAAAACCATGTCTCTGGAATAGCTCCATAAGGTAATCCCATCTTACCGAGTTGAAAGCTTTTGCTATGTCCAGTTTGAGGAATAGAGTCAGAGTTTTAGATCTGTGTAATTGAGTTGCTAGGCTTTAGACATACATGAAATTGTCGTGGATGCTTCTTTTCTTCATGAACACACTCTGATGAATCGATACCAAACTATCTAGATGGGGAGCAAGACGCAGGGCCAAGGTCTTGGAGATCCACTTTCCTATCCCATGGATGAGGTTAATCGGTTTGTAATTGGACACCCCTTCGCCCCCTTCTTTCTTCGGGATCAGGACGATGCTCGCCGTGTTGAGAAGGGGCAAGTACGTCATTTGAAGGCTGTGGATGCTTTGGAAGACCGCCATGATGTTTGCTTTTATAATGGACCAACAAGTTCTGTAGAAAATGAATGTGAAGGCATCTGGACCTAGTGCCTTATCTCTTGGCATGATAGCTAGGGCATTTCTAACTTCCTACTCTGAAAAAGGTCCCTCTAGACCCTCCATGTTTTGCGGCCCGTAATCTAGCTCCTCTCATCTGAGATCGTGGGTACTGGAATTTGGCGGGGACAGCATCTCGAAAAAATGCTTTTCCAGAGCTTCTTGTTTATCCTTGTGCGAGATGGCCCAACCTAGCCCGATGCACAGCCTTTGGATGATGTTTTTTCTTTGCCTCGAATTTGCTTTCTAAGTGGAAGAATTTTGTGTTAGTGTCGCCCTCTTTGAGATTCCTTATACGGGAGCTCTGTCTTTTTCTTGATCGTTCAATCACAGCCAAACCCATCACCCTCTTTTTTAACCCTACTCTTAACCCCCACTCTGATGTCGTGAGTTGCCTATTCTCCTGGGCTATGTCTAGCCTCATTATTACTTCCAGGGCCATGTGGAGCTCTAGTTTCGTTCGATAGAAGAGGCTTCTGCTCCATGCCCTGAGCTTTTTCGCCGTTGCAGCACGTTTGTGGTTCAACCAATGGAATGGTTCCGTGTGCGGATTGACTGTAGACCATGCATTTAGCACCGTTTCCATGAAACCCGACATCCTAACCCAGAAATTCTCGAAGCGAAAACTAGCCGCTCTTCTCGGGCCCGAGTAGTTTGAGAGGAGGAGGAGATAGTGGTCCGAGAGGGATGTTGGTAGGGCTTGTAGGATGTGGTTGTCAAAGATAACGTCCCAAGCTTGATTGCAGAAGACTCTATCTAGCTTGACTAGCGTCGGATTTTCTCGTTCGTTGCTCCAAGTATATTTTCTGTTCTGGAGGGGGATCTCTCTTAGTTCGCATTCATTGAGGGTATTCCTGAATTGGCCCATGCGAGCGCAGTTGATGTTGCTACTATTTTTGTCGTCGGCCCTGTAGATCAGTTGAAGTCACCAAGGACTAATCATCTGCTATCCCCTGTGGGTCTCAAGGACTTGAGTTCTTGCAAGAAGGCCGACTTATCTCTGTCTTGTTATTAGGGATGGCAATCGGGCGCGGCGGGCACGGGTAGTGCTCGCCCATACACATGCCCGCGACCCCAATTTTCCCCCACGGGCATGCCCGCGAAACATGACGGGCGAAAAACCTCGCCCATACCCGTCGCCCGCGGGCATGCCCGTTTACCCGCGAAACCACCGCCCGTGGGTACCCATCGCCCGCGAGCATACTCATCATATAAACAATGCACACATTAAGTTCATCACAATTCACACATCAATAGTACATCACACATTCAACAAGATAGGTCTCTTGCACTTTACTTAGCAGAATATTTTGTGAATGTTCCATAATCTATAACAAATACCTAAAGCTGTTAGTATAGAACAAGATTCAGCTGCCCACATGTTAGTGTGGGGTTGGCGGGTAAATGGGCGTGACGGGCACGGGTAAAGCTCACCCATGCCCGCGCCCGTTTACCCGATGGGCAGAGTATTGCCCCCATTTCTATACCCATGGACGAAAAAACCCCCTCATACTCAACTCCATTAGGGTATTTACCCGCGGGCACGCGGGTAAACGGACACAATTGCCATCCCTACGTGTGATGGGCCATAGACTATGGTCAGACGACATGTCGTGCCGCATTCCTTGATCATGATTGTCGCGGACAGGCTATGCTCCACAGTTTGGAGGACTGTAGCATGAATTTGGTCGTTGTTCCAAAGTAGCAGGATGCCTCCTCGGGTGCCAATGGCTGACCTCTGCGCGAACTTGTGCAGTCTGTGCCCTCCAAGGTAGAAGGCTAATGCTTGATCCACTGTTTGAAGCTTTGTCTCTTGCAGGCAGGCAAGGTGGCAGGCAATGGAGGTTAGCGTCTCGTGAACCATTGTTTGCCTGGCCGGCGTGTTGAGGCCTCTAACATTCCAGCATATTATGTTGAGACTTGGGCCTGTCGTAGATCTGACGGATCGCTTTGCTCTTTAAGGCCCAAAGATGGGTGATCTCGGTTGCTGTCCCAAAATGGCCACGTGCACTTGACTAGAAGCACTTCCTTGCGTCGACGCTGGTGGGCGTGGGGTGGGAGGGGAGGGGACGCCTTGGCGACAGCGGGGGGCGCGATGCTGCCGGCCCAGACTGGGCATGGGGAGGAGAAGAGTGCGAAGTCGACGTTGCAAGTCGCAGGTGGGGCCAGAATTCGTAGACCGCCCGTGTCCGCGGATGGAGGTGAGATACACAAAATGATAGATAAATTCTTAGCAGGTTGACAGAGTTCATAAAACGAAAGATACACGAACGACAAGTGGGCAAAAGCGAGGCGGAGTTCGGGATGATGATCATGTGGATGATGGTCGTCATACTCGTCATGTTCGGATCCAAGCACCAAGCCAGCCACGGCCGGCTGCTGGATCCTTTGGCTAGCCTGAGCCAGAGGTGGTACATCTCCCTTCCTTATGTTTGCTTCATCGTGTCCGCAAACGTTGTTTTTGTCTTTGATTGGGTACCCATTATTGGTCCATGGTGGATCAACTATGACACCTTCTGATTCAACAACACTGGAGAATCCTGATACCTAGCAGTTTTATGTCAAGCGGGTGGCTTGACTAAGAACAGGAACTTGAGCTAGAAGTAAGCAATTGTCATTTAATGTAGAATTGGATTGAAAGAGGTGGGTATTATATTACTATGAAGAGATTGCGTCGAATTTAAGGAACCTGAATGCTCAGGCCAGATGTCATATGTGTTCTGAGTGTGACCAAATTAAGTCGTGACAAAGTCCTTGACAGGGATACGGATTGTTTGTGTTAGAATAGGACTCTTTTGTAATTCTTTATTTGTATATGACAATCCTCTTGTACTCTCTTTATATATGTTTTCTATTAGGTCTCTTGAATATAAGTACACAATATTTATAACATGATACAGAGCTAGGGCACTAACCTAGCTTCCTCCTTTCGCTGCCATCCTTCTGCCGCTGCCATCGTCGCCGCCGTCGCCCGAATCGGGCCGCCGCCGCAGCCGCTGCAGTGGTTGCCCTCACCGACTGATATTGGTTCTCTTACGTATTTTCTTGGGATTGGGGTCTCTTCCATGCCTGAGGGCTACTACCTCTCCCAGCAGAAGTATGTCCAGAATCTTCTTGATCGGTCTGGTTTGACTGACACTCGCACTGCTGAGACTCCCATGGAGCTATACCTACAGCTTCGTGCCACTGATGGTGATCTTCTTGAGGATCCTACTCGATATCGCCATCTTGTTGGGAGTTTGGTGTATCTTGTGAGCACTCACCCTAATATTGCTTATACTATTCATATTTTGAGTCAGTTCATGGCTCATCCTACCTATCTTCACTACAGTCACTTTCTTCGTGTTCTTCACTACTTACGTCGGACTATCTCTCGTCGTTTGTTTTTCCCTAGCTCTACCTCACTACAACTTCAGGTGTACTCCGATACGACCTGGGCTAGTGATTCTTCTGATCGTCGTTCTCTTTCTGCTTACTGTGTTTTTCTTGACTCCTCCTTGATTGCTTGGAAGACTAAGAAGCAGACTACAGTTTCCTGTTCGAGTGCAGAGAATGAGTTGAGAGCTATGGCAGCAGTGACAGCAGAGGTTACTTGGTTGAGGTGTCTACTTGCATATTTTGGAGTACCTATGATAGGACTTACGACTCTTTTGTCTGACAGTACAGGTGCTATCAGTATTGCCCAGGACCTAGTGAAGCATGAGCTCTCCAAGCACATTGGTGTGGATGCTTTATACACTCGCTCACAGGTGCAGGAGGGAGTACTTGTTTTACAGTTTGTGCAATCAGAGTTACATGTTGCTGACTTCTTCACGTAGCCACAGACTAAGGCACAACATTTGTATTTTCTCTTCAAACTCAGTGTGTGCGATCCGCCACGAGTTTGGGGGTGTTAGAATAGGAATCTTTTGTATTTCTTTATCTGTATATGGCAACCCCCTTGTACTCACTATTAGTGGCGGATCCAGAATGAAAATAATCGGGTGTCCTCACTCCCTATATATATCTTGGGTTACGTTGGGCTGTGGCTTAGGGTGTTCTCTTATCTTGGGTTAGAGGTGTCTATACTATATATACACAACTATATATAAAGAAAAATGATTTTTAACCCTATATATAAAGAAAAATAATTTTTTGACCCGGTGTCCTGTGCACTCCTGTAGCATACTGTAGATCCGCCCCTGCTCACTATATATATTGCCTATTGCGCATCTTGAATATATGCACACAATATTCATGACAGTTTGAACCGTGCAATGTAATCCTGCTTTGATGCTTGGATGTGATCTTCTCTGGTCAGGTTTGAACGGAATTACCCATAGGGCCTACTAGTTGAAAATGAAGTTTACATAAGGCAGATGAATCGAAATATGGAAGCTAATCAAAGAGCTCCTTGCCCGTGGCTGCTGCACTCAATTCCCCTTCGGTCCCACTGACAGTGATCTAGTTGATCGTTGGCTTTTCATTAAATTACATGGAACCTTGCATGTCCTTGTTATATATACACGCTGTAAAAATAGCTTGGTAAATTTAGGATGCTGGCACAATAAATGTAGTTTTCTTTTGCCAACCGGTGGCTAACTGTTTTTTTTTTTTAATTCTGCAGTGATATCGGTCGTTTTGATATTTCGTACGATTGAAGGAAGCAACGGCAGGAGAATAATCTTGGGACGTTTGAATCTATCCGGTGTGATGGGCCCGTAGAAGTGTTGACTGTCATCTCTGACACTATGCAAGCCTCTCCGACCACACCTCCTATGGTGGACGGGTAAGCAAGCATGCAGGTCACGTCTGGTGAAGCTCAAGGGATCAGCTCAACGAGCACCCTAGTTGATCATACCAAGAGTGGTCCCAGTAACCTCTTCTCTGTGCCCGCGCCACCCGTCTTGCCACAACCGCCACCATTTATGCCGGTTCCAGCCCTGCCAAAGTGCGCTCGCTGACCTTTTGACGTGGCCAACATCCGTCGTAGTGCTCGCCTTGCTGTCAAGTCTTGACCAATCATAGTGGCCGGAAGGACGCAATAGAACCTATGCCACAAGCTAGGTCTCCTGCAGGATGTTGCCAGCCCCTTGAGATAGCCCTCAAGGAATACATGGCCACTTTGGTTGGCTCGATGCCTCCTGACAAGATTGAGGCGATCAATACATTGTACAAGTTTGACACTCAAATTAAGCTTCACGGCAAGGGAGCATGTGGTTTTTCTGGATGACGCTACTGCCACAGAAGCGAAACAGTCCTTAGCCACACCAAGATTTCTTTGCTTCTGTTGGCTGTTATGCTTGTTGTGAGTCCTGGCCTGCGAGGGAAGACGCTGAGTAGCATGATTGTAAAGACAGTACTATTTGGACAGTAGAGAACTCCATTGGTGGACTGCGACCCGGATCGGACTGTGGCCAAGATCAAGGAGAAATCAAGGGCTTGATCTAGCTAGAGAGAGGTGCCTAGCGCAATCTTCCCGGGCGAGTAGCTACTTTGTATTCTCAGGCATTGGGCCACCCGAGAATTTATTCTTTCCCTTTTAACCTTTTGTGATCATCTACGATCAGACCTCTGTTTTATTCATGCTTGTCGTAGGGACACCCCACCGGCCCCACAGCCCGGCGAAGCGTGGCAACAGCGAAGGGAGCTCCCAATGACCTGCTGAGGACCCACCGAAGACCCCTCGAAGGATTCTCGAGGAAGCCTTGGAGGAGCCCGAAGACCCTCTGGAGGATTCCCGAGGAAGCCTTCGATGGCCCCGAAGACCCTCCGGAGGATCCCGAAGACCCCCTGAAGGACACCAAAGAACCTCCGGAGGACCACCGAAGACCCCTCGGAAGATCCCCGAAGACCTCTCGGAGGGATCCCGAAGACCCCTCGAACGGTCCCGAAGACCCTCCGAGGCGGCCAGCAGGAGACCCGCGAAGGGCGCACGGTCCGCAAGAACCGTGGACCAGGTTTACCTCCCTCGAGTAGACCACGCCCACGGAGACACCGTGAACCGGAGGCTATGCATAGAGCATACAAAAGACCCTACAGCCCCTAGGACTAGCATAGTTCGATAGGGGTATACATGTACTTCTACAGGGCATGTTGGGAGGCTATAAATAGCCCCCTCCACCATGTAATCCAGGGGAGAAAAAACTTTCAATAACAATCGAGCCCCATTTACAGGCCTCTCCGTCTTCTTAAGCACGAGGGGTCTCCCACTCTCACTGTCTAGTCTTTCACTACGACAGTTGGCGCCGTCCGTGGGGTTCGGCAAGAAAGTCACGCCCAGAAGAGACGATGGCCCCCCCCGAAGGGCCGCACCCAAGGTCTCCGTGGCCGAGGCAGCAGCGGCAGCCGTAGCCCCGAACACGCCTAAAGCAAAGCGGAGTCGGGCCGCGACGGCCGCTGCCACTCGAGCTACGGAAGAAGAAGCCAACAACTCCACCGACGGGACATCGTTGGAGGCGATACCCCGACAACCGAGGCATCCCTGCCGAATACACAGGCCGCGGGCATCACCCGAGAAGCATACGAAGCGCTCCAGCAAGAATTGGCGAATCTCCGGCAGGAGATGCTCGCTCTCCGGCAAACGGCGGGAGGCACCACCCTCGTAACCACTCAGCCGCAGCCCAGTACCCAACACCCTGGGATGGGGGCCCAAACCGCACCAAGGGAACCTAGCACGGGCCTGCAGCTCCGGGGGGGATCCCACCTCCCCGTTGAGCGCAGGACTCGAAGCGGCACGTTGGCCAAAGAACTTCAAGATGCCGGAGGTCACACCCTTCGAAGGATCTACCGACCCCTCAGAGTTCCTGCGCGTGTACAAGACAACAGTCGAGGCGGCGGGGGGAGACGACACAACAAAGGCGAAGAGCATCACGCTCGCCCTCAAGGGCGTCGCCTTGACATGGTTCTTCACCATACCGCCTGTTCCGTCTACGCTTGGGAGCAGCTGCGGGATCACATACGCAACAACTTTCAAGGAAATTACACCGAGCCGAAGGATGCCGGGCACCTGTTCGCAATAAAGCAAGCCTCGGGCGAGTCCATCCGCAGCTTTTTTTAGAAAATTTGCAGAAGTGAAGTGTCAAGTCAAGGGAGTCAACGAGACAACCATCATAAACGCTGCCACATGCGGCCTACAGAAAGGCCCCCTATCGGAGAGACTAGCGCGCAAACTGGCGCGCACGGTGGCGGAACTCTTCGACAAAATGGAGTACGCCCGAGCGAAGGAAGATAGTACCCGGAGAAACAGCGTCGCTCCGAATATCATCCCGACAGACAAAACACCCAAGGAAGACACCATCCCTACCCCCGCCACCAGTAAACCACGCATCAACTTTCGGCAAAAAGGCCGAAATATCTACCATGTGGATGAAGGGCATGCTCCCGAAGCTGGCAGAAGGGGCGGCCGAGCCAACCGTGGTCGCGGAAGGGGCCGCAGCTGCCACGGGGGGCGGCACCAAGACGCCCGAGGAGGGACAACTGCCCCTCCGTTGTACTGCGACCTCCACGGGGAGGGATCGCACGCAACAGCAGACTGCCGCACCATCGCGGCCATGCAGGACTACATGCACCGGAACCAGCAGCCAATCGAAAACGAAGATCGCAAGGAGGTAGGCAACCTGTTGCCAGCCCCACCGCTACGCCAGCGCATCAGAGGAAGCCATGGCGGACTACCCCCGCGAGTCATCAATATGATCACGGGGGGTCCTCGCTAGGCATAACATCAAAAAGACAGCGCCGCACATACGTCCGGCAAATCCACCACGTGGCCACCCAACCAACCTCCGCACCGCCTCGCTACTCTGAGGTGCCCATAACATTTGGGCCTGAAGACGCACGGGGCGTGCACTTCCCCCACCAAGACCCCCTCGTCATCTCCACCGGTATCGCCAGTTACGAGGTCAGATGGGTCCTCATAGATGGCGGAAGCTCGGCGGACCTCTTATTCGCCGAAGCCTTCGACAAGATGATGATTCCCAGAGATCGCCTTTCACCACCAGGCATACCACTGGTGGGCTTCGGAGGAAGGCCTGTCACGGCCCTGGGCCAGATCGCCTTGCCCGTCACGTTCGACGATGGCCGGGCATCCCGCACGGAGACCATAACCTTCGACGTGGTCGAAATGTTGTACCAATACAACGCCATCCTCGGAAGGGCCACACTAAACACCTTCGCCATCGCACACCACAACTACTTGTGCATGAAGATCCCCACGCGTGAAGGAGTCATCACGATACGGGCAAACCAAGACCTCGCCCGGCGAGCCGAGATGGAGCTGGGCTCGCACCACAAGATAAGGCCCCAACGGGCAAGTGGGCTCCCAAGGCCAAACCGGAGGGGCAGCTGCGGAGGGTGCCCCTCGAAGACAACTTCCCAGAAAAGACGGTGGCCCTCGGGGCAGAGCTCACAGACGAAGAACACTACAATATCCTCCGGGTGCTCCGCGATAACGCGGACATCTTCGCATGGAGCCCAGAAGATATCCCCGGCATCGCCAGAGAAACAATCGAGCACCGGCTCGCCATCTGGGCCGACGCAATCCCGAAGAAGCAAAAGCTCCGGCGAATGACGGCCGAACGCCTAGAAGCCGCAAAGAAGGAAATCAGTAAACTCTTGAAGGCTGGCGTCATTCGCAAAATCAAGAACTCCGAATGGCTCGCCAACCCAGTCCTCGTCCAAAAAAGTACAGGACAATGGCGCATGTGTGTCGACTTCACCGACCTCAACAAGGCGTGCCCGAAGGATGACTTCCCCTTACCACGCATCGACCAACTGGTAGATGCTACATCCGGATGCGATCTCATGAGTTTTTTGGACGCATACTCCGGATATCACCAGATATTCATGGCCAAGGAAGACGAAGCAAAAACCGCCTTCATCACACCAATTGGCACCTACTGCTATCACCGCATGCCCTTCGGGCTCAAGAACGCGGGGGCCACCTTCACCCGCCTTATCGCAAAGGTTCTGGTAGGGCAACTCGGCAGAAATGTCGAAGCATACATCGACGACATCGTGGTGAAGAGCAAGCTCTCAAGCTCTCACCCCGAAGACCTGCAAGAAACTTTTGCCAGCCTCCGAGTAGAAGGGGTCAAGCTCAACCCAGAAAAATGCGCTTTTGGCGTCAAGGCAGGAAAACTATTGGGATTCCTCGTCTCAAGCAGAGGAATCGAAGCAAACCCAGAGAAGATCAGAGCCATACAAGAAATGCAACCACCCTGTAGCGCCCGGGAGGTACAGAAGCTCACAGGCCGCCTCGCAGCCCTCACCGGTTCTTGTCACGCTCAGCAGAGCGGGCCCTGCCTTTCTTCAAAACCCTTTGGGGCGCGGAGCCGTTCAGATGGTCAGAGGAGTGCCAACGAGCATTCAAAGAACTCAAGCAATACCTAGCTCAACTCCCAAGCTCGCGACCCTGCACGAGGCACGCCT
Organism: Ampelocalamus luodianensis; assembly: GCA_036346255.1. Lineage (NCBI taxonomy): Eukaryota > Viridiplantae > Streptophyta > Magnoliopsida > Poales > Poaceae > Ampelocalamus > Ampelocalamus luodianensis. Next base: position 97,381 of record JAYEVH010000300.1, on the reverse strand, counting down.
CTGCTATATCTCGCGCGTCGCCTCGGCGATCGCCAAGGTCCTCGTTCAAAAGGAAGATGGACAACGGCCCATTTATTACGTCTCTGAAGCTTTGCAGGGGGCTAAAACAAGGTACACGGAGCTGGAAAAGCTGGCGTACACCCTCCTAATGGCCTCGCGCAAGCTTCGCCACTACTTCCTCGCGCATGCAGTCGCAATACCAACCTCATATCCACTGGCCCTCATGCTGCGAAACAAGGACGCTTCGGGGAGGGTCGACAAATGGGCCGCGGTGCTCGCACCCTTCGACATCACATTTGTTCCGCGCACCACAATAAAATCCCAATCATTGGCCGACTTTGTCGCCGAGTGGACCCCGCATACAGAGCAGCCAACCAGCAACAACCCCGTGACACCATGGACGCTATACACCGATGGCTCCTGGTGTGCCACAGGAGCAGGAGCCGCGGCCATTCTTGTGGCCCCAGACGGTCGCAGCATTTCCCACGCCGCGCGACTCGACTTCCCCACCACAAACAACGCCTCCAAATACGAAGCACTCCTCTTGGGTCTCCGCAAAGCAAAACCACTCAGAGCAAAGCGGGTGGTGGTGAAAAGCGACTCACGCCTCATGGCGGGACACTTTGACAAGACATTCGAAACAAGAGACCCAGAAATGGCTCGGTACCTCGCGGCGGTACGAGCCATCGCCAAAGGATTCCTCGGAATCACCGTACAAGCAATCCCCAAAAGTGCCAACGAAGCCGCTGACCGACTCGCTAAGATGGCCAGCTCCAATGACCGACCCCCGCCGGAGGTCTTCTACGAGACACTCCACAAACCCTCTGTCTCGACCGATACCAACGCCAACTAGCACGAACTACCAGGGGCTTCGCCTGGAGCACAAGGGGCTCCGTTGAAAGCACAAGGGGCTGGGCCCGAAGGTACCAGGCCAGCCACGACTCCACAAAATATGGCACACAATGTGGCGCACATCAACGCCACGGATTGGCGAAACAGCATCATCACATACCTGACAAGTGGCGAACCCGATAATTCGGTCGAAGCAAAAAGGCTCAGATATCGAGCTAGAAACTACCGACTCATCGAAGGTAGCCTATACAAAGGCGGCGTCTGTGCCCCCTTCTTACGGGGCATCTCCCAACAAGAGGGGCAGTGCCTCCTCAGAGAAATACACGAAGGGGACTGCGGAGCACATCAGGCTCCACGAAGCATCGTCGCCAAAGCCTTCCAGCAAGGTTTTTACTGGCCAACGGCACTCCGCGACGCACAACACCTTGTACAGCACTGCCAAGGATGCCAGTGGGCTGGTCGCAACCCAAAGGCGCCGCCGGTACCGCTGCAGCCCCTGCCGCTGGTCTGGCCCTTCGCAAGGTGGGGCCTCGACATCATTGGCCCCTTTCCGGCAGCGAAAAGCAACTTTCGATTCGCCTTCGTCGCCATAGAGTATTTCTCAAGGTGGGTAGAAGCGAGCGGTTCTAAAATAACATCGCAAACCAACCGGGCCGTGTGGAAGAACGTTATTTGCAGATACGGAGTACCCCGCGAGATAGTCACTGACAACGGCACCCAATTCGACTATGGAGCCTTCCGGTCATTCTGCGAAGGCCTGGGAACAACAATATGCTTCGCATCCGTCGGCCACCCGGAATCCAACGGGGCGGTCGAAAGAGCGAACGACAACATATTGACAGGACTCAACAAACGCCTGGTAGGCCTGCCAAAAGGATTATGGCCCGAAGAGCTGCAGAAGGCCTTATGGGCACTCTGAACCTCGCCAACAAGGGCCACCGGTTTTTCCCCATTCAAGCTCCTTTTTGGGGATGAGGCCATGACCCCAGAGGAACTAACCACCAAGTCCCTTCGAGTAAGTCAAGCTGACAATGCAGAGGGCCGGGAAGTATCCCTCGACATGATAGAGGAGCACCGCGTCCAAGCCATATCACACATGGAAAACTATGTGGCAGGCGTCGCAAGGGCATACAACAAGAAGATTCGAGCACGCCCCCTCGCACTAGGAGACATGGTCCTCAAGCGGGTAGCCAACCTTGCAACAGTCGGCAAGCTCCAGTCCAAATGGGAAGGACCCTACATCATCACCGACAACACAAGACCGGGGTCCTACAAAATAGCCACACCCGAGGGACAGCAGGTTGAGCATACATGGAACGCCAAGAGCCTTCGCAAGTTTTATCCTTAAGCATTGTAAAAAAACACCGGCTGCGACCGGACAAAATCCCAGTCCCAAGGAAGCGGGGGGTTTTGTAAGAACACATGTAAGCACCATTTTTGGGCATTTTGTGATGATGCAATATAGAAAACAACTCCGGTGCACGCGAAGGTCCCCCGAGGGCCTATCGTATAAAATAAGACACCGCGCATGGCCATCGGCCCCGGTGCACGTGAAGGTCCCCCGAGGGCCTATCGTATAAAATAAGACGCCGCGCATGGCCATCGGCCCGGCACGCGCGAAGGTCCCCGATGGCCTATCGATAAAATAAGACACCGCGCATGGCCATCGCCCCCCGCCGCGAAGGTCCCCGAGGGCCTATCGTATAAAATAAGACACCGCGCATGGCCATCGGCCCCGGTGCACGCTGGGTCCCCCGAGGGCCTATGGCATAAAATAAGACACCGCGCAGACCATCGGCTGGGTGCACGCCGGCGTCCCCGAGGCCTATCGTATAAAATAAGACACCGCGCATGGCCATCGGCCCCGGTGCACGCGAAGGTCCCCCGAGGGCCTATCGTATAAAATAAGACACCGCGCATGGCCATCGGCCCCGGTGCACGCGAAGGTCCCCCGAGGGCCTATCGCATAAAATAAGACACCGTGCAGGGCCATCGGCCCGGGTGCACGCGAAGATCCCCCGAGGGCCTATCGTATAAAATAAGACACCGCGCATGGCCATCGGCCCCGGTACACACGAAGGTCCCCCGAGGGCCTATCGTATAAAATAAGACACCGCAAAGAATCCTATACATAGGGCTCTCCGAAGCCCTATCAAAAGAAGGTAGGGGGACGAGCCTCGCTTCGCGATACACCCTACCCAAAGAAACATACACATAGGGCTCTCCGAAGCCCTATCAAAAGAAGGTAGGGGGACGAGCCTCGCTTCGCGATACACCCTACCCAAAGAATCCTATACATAGGGCTCTCTGAAGCCCTATCAAAAGAAGGTAGGGGGACGAGCCTCACTTCGCGATACACCCTACCCAAAGAAACATACACATAGGGCTCTCCGAAGCCCTACCAAAAGAAGGTAGGGGGACGAGCCTCGCTTCGCGATACACCCTACCCAAAGAATCCTATACATAGGGCTCCCCGAAGCCCTATCAAAAGAAGGTAGGGGGACGAACCTCGCTTCGCGATACACCCTACCCAAAGAAACATACACGTAGGGCTCTCTGAAGCCCTATCTAAAGAAGGTAGGAGGACGAGCCTCGCTTCGCTACACCCCTCCGAAAAAAATAGAGCATACATATAGGACTCTCCGAGGCCCTATCGAAAGAAGGTAGGGGACAGGCACCCTTCGCAAAGCACTTATTACAACAAGCCTTTATTAATCTTGCTCAAACAATAAATTATAACATGCTCTACCCGCGATAAGTTACAACAAGCACCACTCATTACAACAAACACAAATCGACCACACAACACAAGTCTACAAACGCTCCGACACATCTACGGGACGAAGTCCCATTCCTCTCGGCACGTAGCCCATTCAAACAGCTCCTCGCTCGACGCCCCGGATGCTATCAGCCTCGACAATTCCCTCTGTGTGGCTTCACACGCGTCCAAGGACTCCGACGAGCTATCACTCCAAACACCCGCGTTCGGAGGCGCAGATTCAGCGCACGACGCAAGAGGGTCCGCGTCCACACGGACAACCATCGCTTCTCGACGTCTCCAAAACGGCCGGATCTCTTCGCGTGCCTCCGCCGCCTTCCTTTTACGGCCACGGTGAAACTCCCTCATGGAACCATTTGGGTTCGCCAGCTTCCAATGCTGTCACTTCGCACCATGATAAATAGCTCCGCGGAAGCACAATTTTAGGGGCCAAACGGACAAAACGCTCCGTTCATACTTCGACCCCGGCCGGCCAATACTTCTTTTAAGGCTTCGCATTCCGGAAGGAGCAGGACCCCGCTCGGCGGCTTGTTTGAACAACAACCGCTCGCCCTGTACATACGAAGATCAATTTAAAAAAAAAAACGAATCTCGCGATGTTGCACTAAACTTGCTTTCATTTAAAAACCAAACGGAGGGTCTTACACAAAAAGAGGTTTCCCTCCCACAAAACGCCCCTTACAGCAAGCAAAAGCGGAGCGACCAAAAAAAAAGAAGAAGGGCAAACCACTAACACTATCAACTATAACCTAAGAAGCGGGGGGTCGCACCTTGTCGTGTGGGGTGGACCCCCGCTTGACAGTCCGCGCTTCCTCCGCTGAAGCCGGACCCTTTCCCTTCTCCCGCTGCGCTGCGCGGCTCGAAACGACTCCGTCGCGTCGTCATGGCCGCGCTGTGACCAGTAGTCTTGGAGAAGCACCCTGCCGGCCTTCATCGTGTGATTCCGAGCAGCCACCACCTCCTCCGCGGTAGCCACCGCGACGGACCGAGTGGCGAGGCCGTCGATATGAGCGCAACCAGCCTTGTCCAGCGAAGCAAGTGTCATGGACCAGGCGGCCTTCGCTCAGTGATCACCATATGAGCGGGCGGCCGGAAGACACACCTCCCTGGTGCGACGAAGCCGCCCGAACGTTATGTCCATCTCCGAGGGCCGATGAAACCTCGCCGGGGGAATGACACCAAGTTGTGAAACGGCCCCCTCGATGACCTCCATGGCCTGCCAGGCAGCAAGCCCAACAGAGGTCGACAATTCACGTTCGGTGTGGACTTCTTCCTCCAGCACCGCCTTCTCGCCTCGAAGGGCCGCGACCTGCTCCTCCAGGGCTCCGACCTTGAGGGCCAGGGCATCGCGCTCGCCGCTAAGCACCTCGTTGCGAGCGTGCTCGTCCTCCAGCTGCTTCTGGATCTCAGCGAAGCCCGAGTTCACGTCGTCGTTAAGGGCCCTCGCCAACATTATAGTCTGCGTAACCAACGCCGCTTAGCAGACTTCGAAAATAATATATATATATATATATATATATATATATATATATATATATATATATATATATATATATATATATATAAAAAAGCGAAAAGCACCTTGACGGCGTTCACCTCGATACCACGAAGCATATCAGGCAGCGGCATCCGTGTAAACAGCTCCCGAAGCAGAGGTGGCGAGGCAAAGTCCGCCACCGCTCCGCAAACTTGCGAGGCACCCTCGCTAATGCGGAAGTCGGCGCGACACATAGGTCCCAAGTCCACCGTTCCAGAGCCGCGCGCAAGTTCGTGCCCCGCCGATCGCCAATCTCCGGAAGCAGCAGGGGCGGAATCACCGCCACCTGCTTCGACCTCCCGCTCCGCATCATCCGCTGCGAGGTCGAAGCCTTCAGCGGCATCAGCACAAAGTAAAACAAGCGTCAAGTGACCCAGGGGAGCAACAACTTACCGCGCGGCGCACGCGGGGTCAACGGCATCTCCAGCTCCACACCTTGACCCTCGTAGACGTTCAAGGGGGTGCTCTCCTCTGACGACTCGTCGGTATCCAACCCGACGACATCGAAAGAGCCGACCGCCCACTGCACCTGTGAGGCGGTCCGCTCCATTGCTGCCGCGGGGTTCCTCCCCGCGCTCGAAGCCCCGTGCAGACCAGAAGGACCGGCATTCGAAGCCGACCCCGAGGCCTCTGTTAGGTCAAAAGGCTCCGTCGCGGGCCTCTTCGATGCAGGCCCCGGGTCCGCCGTGCTGTGAGCAGCAACACCACCATCACGAGGCCCGACGATGCGCAGGGGGGCCATGAGCATTGGCCCGGCATCGGTAGCCTCCGCCGGTCGGGCGCGCTTCTTCTTCTTGCCGTCCGGGTCCGTCCGCTCGGAGAGACGAACCGAGCTCGGATACGCTCGGTTCAATCGCCCCTCCCGCACGACCAAGCCCCGCCGCGAGTGCTCCTCGCCCGTGTAGGGGCCTAGGAGAACCTCCGCCGCGCGGCTCGCCTCCGCAATGGACACGGCTGCAAATTACAAAAAATATATATATATATATATATATGTAAATATATATACAAAATACAATAACCCGCACATGCGGACACACTTGAAGCCATACCTTTGCGGCCCCTCACAGTGAGGGTAGGGTGCCCGGAGCTGGATGAGCCCCGCTCAACGCGCCAGTCCCGCGCCAATGGCCAAATGCCGAAGGCGCAAAACTCCTCCACCAAATCGCGTGTGGAAAAGCGCCTCGTCACGTCCAGAAGAAGGCGCAAGTGAGCCTCCTCCCTCGCAGTAAGCTCAATGTCGGGGCTCGCGATAGGCTGTATGAGCCCCCCTCCGGATCGTAGCCCCTCTTCCGGAACGACGGTGTGATAGAACCACCTCCGCGTCCAAGCCGTCTCCCAACGGTTCCTCGCCGCCGGAGCAGGAAGATACATTTGGCAGCGCGGCCTCGGCTGAAAGTTGACACTGCCAAAGTTCAACGTCTCGCCGCTGCTGTTCTTCTTCGGTTGGCAGCGGGCATCGTGTAAAAAGGCGAACACCCGACCCTCGCCCGCAGCCCCCGCCGCCCGAAGCATCCACTCGAAGACCCCCAACTTCACAACAGAGTTGGGCGTCAGCTGCGCCAATTCTACGCCATACAGCTGTAGAACATCTTTCACCAGGTTCGCGCACGGGATTCGCAACCCGGCGTCAAAAAAGGCGACGAAAACGACAGCCTCGTCCGCCCGAGGTGCCGGCACCGTCTCTCGCCCGGGACCTGCACCTCCTCGAGCTCTCGGCCTACCTCTTCCACGAGCGTTCGAGATCGACTACGTAACCGCCGACCGCCCAGTCACTCGTGCGGCCTCCCAGGCGTCTTTGCCTCGCCTCGTCATATCGTGGACAGCGGGCGTAGCAAAGAACGTAAAGAACGACAACAACGGCAACAGATTGAAAAAGGGGGGAGTGCCGGCTATTTATAGACCACCCAGGGCAGCCCAACGGGTGCCACATGTCACCAGCGCAGAGGCGACGAATACGAGGAGGAGCCGGTACGGCAACCCATGCCATTATGGCGCGCCATTACAGTGCACGGCACCCCAAGAGCCGTAACGGCGCTTGCCGACCCCAGCCGCCACCATTAAAGTGCACAGCTCACCAAGCGTCCTCCGCAATAAACAGTACCAACACAACCAGACGCACCTCGCAACCAAAAACACTTCGCCATGGCCGAGGGGACGATGTGCCTGGACCTTACAGGAGAACGGCGTGGTTTCAGCCATGACGAAGCAGACCTCGACCGCGAGGGGCTTGTCGTAGGGACGCCCCACCGGCCCCACAGCCCGGCAAAGCGCGGCAACAGCGAAGGGAGCTCCCAATGACCTGCTGAGGACCCACCGAAGACCCCTCGAAGGATTCCCGAGGAAGCCTTCAGAAGAGCCCGAAGACCCTCCGGAGGATCCCGAAGACCCCCCGGAGGACACCGAAGAACCTCCGGAGGACCCCCGAAGACCCCTCGGAAGATCCCCGAAGACCTCTCGGAGGGATCCCAAAGACCCCTCGAACGGTCCCGAAGACCCTCCGAGGCGGGCAGCAGGAGACCCGCGAAGGGCGCACGGTCCGCAAGAACCGTGGACCAGGTTTACCTCCCTCGAGTAGACCACGCCCACGGAGACACCGTGAACCAGAGGCTATGCATAGAGCATACAAAAGACCCTGCAGCCCCTAGGACTAGCATAGTTCGATAGGGGTATACATGTACTTCTACAGGGCATGTTGGGAGGCTATAAATAGCCCCCTCCACCATGTAATCCAGGCAAGAAAAAACTTTCAATAACAATAGAGCCCCATTTACAGGCCTCTCCGTCTTCTTAAGCACGAGGGGTCTCCCACTCTCATTGTCTAGTCTTTCACTACGACAATGCTTTATCAATATAATAGGCAGCTCTCCTACCTGTTTCGTAAAAAAAATGTTTTGTTGGGCCTGCAGAAAAGTAATGGACTGAGTTGGACAGGGGATGGCTGGACTTCAGTTGAGCCCTCTTTTTTTTTTTCTAATTCTGGGTGAGATTTTTCAGATGTAAACATCTTGCAGCACTGGAAGTATGTTTATGTCTTTAGGAGATCTATATTCTGCATCACACAGAGGTTGGTCTAATACAATATTCTGGAACTAGCAGTCAGCAGGGATGCAATCGTGCATGCTCACTGAAGTCCACTCACTCTCCAGATTGATGGTTTTCAGACATTCAGAGTCTCGGATACATACAATCTTGGTTCTTCCGTGGGAGCAGGCGCTTTTTTTCGATAATGCAGAGAGAGCAGCGATAAAGTAACTTCACATGATGGTCCTAGGTAACTGCTCTAATGCCATAAAGTTAACGATTGGCGATCCTTTTATGCCATAAAGGTGGGAATTACTCTCTCTTTAAGATTGGACGATCCTTTTATACTGTAGCATTAACGACAATAGCATTTGGGTGTACGTTGCAGTACTGAGTTAGTGAACTGAATGTGGTTACCCAAGAATCTGAACCTCAACATTACAAAACTGATATGCACTATATATAAGATTGGAAGTTACCTAGTAGTCATTTAATTTCAAACAAGTATACCTAGTAGTCATTTAATTTCAAACAAGTACAGTCATTAAATTTCAAACAAGTACAAGTAGAAACTCTCCAACTATTTACAAGATCTAACAGCAGAACCCTTACATTCTTTTCAAACTAAGAACTGAGAAGAAACAGAGACTGTTGGCAGATCTAATTAGTGACACTAGAGTTTTTGTTTTCAGAATCCTTGAAGTAAATACTGTGACAGCAGAACTAATAATTACAATGTGCTTAGGTACAATATATTCATATGGCCCTGGAATCCCATCTATCTATGTCATCTTCCACTGGAGAGACTGGACGACATGCCATTGCTGCCTACTGTGGAAGGAAACGATGTGTACTGGTCGAAACCTTCGTTCTGCATCATGGCCAACATGCTATAACTTAAGTTTGTGGGCATCAACTCCGGGAGTGACATGTCCATCGAGGTATTGCATGACTTGCCGCATACTGGGCCTTGCATTGCAAAATGGATGTGCACACAGTAGTCCTAGCTTTAACACTAGGCATACCTCATCAACATCGTAGTCGTTTTGTAACCTCCTGTCCAGTGTGTTTGTGAGTGATCCTTTGTGCCAATGCTCGACAACCCGATCAACCAGCATCTCTGAAGTGTCCTGTGCGTGATTGTTGATAGGCCTTTGCCCGCAGGTTACCTCAAGAATGTTAGAGGTGTTGCCTTACCAGTGCGAGCCAGCTCTGGGGCTAGGTATCCCATGGTACCAACCACATGTGTTGTTTGTGGGTCAGTGCCATGGTCATACAACCTTGATAGGCCAAAGTCACCAAGACGTCCGTTCATTTCAGTATCAAGGAGTACATTGCTTGCTTTGATGTCTCGGTGGATGACAACTTTCTCCCACCTCTCATGGAGGTAGAATAAGCCAGACGCAACATCTTTGATGATTTGAAACCTTTGAGCCCAATCCAGCGTGGGCTTGTCCTCTTCACAATATAAATACTTGTCAAGACTTCCATTTGGCATATAGTCATATACCAATAAGAGTTCACCTTTTCTCCTGCAATAACCGAGTAACTGGACAAGGTTGCGATGTCGGAGGCGACCAATACTGACAATCTCGGCGATAAACTCCTTCATTCCCTGCTTTGACTCGTGGGACACCCTCTTCACAGCAACCTCCAATTTAGAGACTGGAAGCACACCTTTATACACCTTCCCAAATCCTCCTAGGCCAAGTAGATTCTTGCTCTTGAATCCGTCAGTACCATGGAACAAATCCTTGTATGAGAAGCGGTGTGGCCCAAACTCGGCTTCCCAATCTTCGTGTAGCTCAGCGTACCTCTTTCGCCTCCTCACTAGTAGAACGACGGTTGTTCCCACAAGGAGGATGAATGTGGCGGTGGCTATTGGTAGGACAATCTCCAGCACTTTGGACCGAGGTTTCGGGCCAACTCGAGGTAGCTTTGGCAACTTGGTGATGTCGATGGCTGGAGCAGGACGGTTTATACCCAAGCTCCAGCCAAGCACGCAATACAGTGAGTTGATTGGGCCAGTTGAAGCCGAGAAGCCGACGTAGGATGGTTCTTCCAGCACTGTTGAGAGGTTATAGGTAGCTGACACTAGGGGTCTCAGCGGTTTGGCAACCCTGAGGAGCCAAGGTCACACTGATCTGTGTGGTCTCTCCATCGTAGTCCACCCACACTTGCATTTCCTTGCGGCTAACGAGGGACAAGTTACTGAAGATACCACCATTCTTGTCATCATAGAAGCCAGCTGATCGGGATTGATTCGAGGTGAGGCTATTGACGTCGATGCCGATGTGGTTGTCATCGATGTCCTGGAACTCGGTGTTTTGGCTACTATCAAGCTCGACTGCAAATATGTGATTGCTTGCTTTGCCATCACTTGTTTTGTTCAGGAGGCCCAAGTATTGTGAGTGCTGTGCACCAGAGAAATCCTTGCTCGGAGCGACCAGGAAAGTCATGCCGTCTGTACATTGATAATCACCAGAGTAGACAGGGACCATGCCGAACACAAAGGTGAATGAGAAGGACTGCACCGTCCCATTGGGCGACTTGCGGAATTGCCATGGAGCTGGGTGGAATGCATGGCCTTTGATATGAACCGTGCGATTGGTCAGCTCAAGAACACCAGATGGTGTAACCGTGGCTGCGCCGTCGAGGGTGAGGTTACTGCCGGAGAAGCCGGAGTAGACAAATTGGTCTCGCCGGTGGCAGTGGTCGAGGATGCTAGGTTTAGGCCAAGGAAAGGAGGAAGGGTAAAAGGAAGGATAGGTGCTCCATGTCAGCCACGTCTGCAACTGTAACAGCTCAACAAGATGCAGAAATGGAGTGTTTTGTAGACCATGAGAGGTGCTTTCTGTTGTTAGTCTACTCTGCGGTCTGGAATTTAATTGCAACGAGGGCAACTCTTAGCCACTCATGACTCCAGTGCATAAGTCAGTTGTCTTTGTAGTTTTGTATGTTAGAAAACTGTGAATTTCTGGGTATAAACCAAATGAACAACCTGTAGTCATTGTTTAGCAAGCTAATTAATTTTCTATTAGTTAGTTGTAACGAAGTTTTCAGATGAAATCAGTTGTCCCTCTTTTTGGATTAGACGTTCTGTGCAACTTTGGTTTAGGCTGAAAGCCTGGAACCAACATAAAAGTGCTATAAGGAAATTAAAGTTGAACTGATCTACTACTATCAAAGATCAAGAAATCTACCGATAGAGCATATAAAATTCATTTTAGAATCTACTTTCTTGTAACCAAGATGTGATCATGTCAGGAGAAATGAGATGTAACCACGCTGTTCAATTGAAAACTGTTTTATTGTCGTCAGCCAGCCATCCCAGCCAAAGCTATATATCTTAAGCCTGACACACTACCAAAGCATCTATTCGTTCTCATTGGAGCATTTGTTATACCTCAGTGATGGATCAACCATGGGACTGGAGACTCAGTCGAGTCAGCTTCCTCCTTTGTTCAAAAATATCTTTCTTGAATGGATCTGTGCTCGCCTACAGTGAAGGTAGGAAAAATAAACTAATTTATCTTCTTGAATGTCTATCCATCACTGCCAGCCGGTCAGGTTCGGTTTTGTTCCATGTACTTCGTCGAAATTGTGTGGATTTTCATCTTCCCTAATTTTTTTACTTGTCTCAGTGATCATAGTAGTCTGGTTTCCTTTCAGAGTTTATATATATATATATTGAAGCCGGTGGTTGGAAAGACACCCCATTAATTGTTCGTGGTGCACCCCATTTATTGTTCGTGGTGTAGGAAATTCTACGCAGTCGAAATCAGGGTTCATTATTCAACCATGGACGGCACAGGTGGAGAAGAGGGCTCATTGAAAATTCCAGAAACAACAGCCAAGAAAAAGGGTGACAAGTTTGTTTTTTTTCATGGCGGAAATTCAAGGGATGCTCCTCTCACATTGGTTCTGATGACATGGTGCTTGATGACGTGTGTGCGTGTGTTTGAACCAGATGTGCATCATTATTGAAGTATGATTGTGAGTTCATGACATGCCGTGCTCGATGAAGTTAGGTTGCCGGTCGGTTGCCACCACGATTGATACCTCGTCCAATAGTTGTTTTTTTCCGGAGAGTGATATATACCTCGTCCAATACTTATCGTCCAATAATTGATTGGCTAGTAGTTAATTTACACCTGCTAAAATAGAAAGAAAATAATTTGCACTTAAATCGAACGTATATAGTTTTAACCTTCAAGTGTATATTCAATTTATGTTGGGAGAGGGAATTAAAAAAAGAGAGAGAAATCCCTGATGAACTATAGGTTAGGTTAAAATAGAAAGAGAAAAGGACAAAAAACTTCCTATTTACAGCAAACTTTTCCTTCTCATGTCTCCAAACTCAGTTTTGAGTTTGAGCTTCGAATTTTAAAATTTGATGTAATGCTCAATAGACTATCTCCTCAAACTTTTAGGGGTTTTTTCATATTTATTTGGTACTCAAACCAAACAATGGTTTATGTGAGACCCTGGGCTTTGAATATCCGAAACTCTCATGTGTGTACCGTATTAGTCTTATGATCATGTGATGCCCCTTTTCCCCCCCTTCCCGGGTCAACCCCCGCCGGACCCCCCTCCCTTCCTCCCTTCCTCCCCCTCTCACGTGCTCTGCGACGCCGCTGCGTGCACGCCACCGCCTGGCGCCCTCCCGCACGCCGTCGAGCCGTCATCATGCCCCGGCACCGCACGCCGTCCTCCTCCACGCCGGACCCTTTCCCGAGCTCCTCGCTTCGGTTTAAAGCCCCCTTCGGTCCTGCTCCCATTCCACCTCCCCACCCCGAGCTAGAAGAAGAGAGAGGAAGAAGAAAGCCGAGGGCTTACCTCCGTCGTTGTCGCCGCTGCCGCCGCCGCCGCGTGCCTCGACCTCGCCCCCGTCGCGCCACCGCCGCGAGCCCCGTCTCTCCATCTCCGCGCCGCCGCCGCTCTTTCTCCCGAGCCCCGCCTCCTTTCTCGCGAGCCGCGGCGCCGAGCCCTCACTCACGCGCCGCGCCGCCGCCCGTAACCCTTTCCTCCCCGCACTCTCCCTCCTGAGGCCGCCGCTGGCCGCGCCGCACTGGCAGGTGGGCGCGCCAGCGCTGCTGCAGCGTGTTTTGGCCTGTGCCTTGGGCCGCCATTTTCAACCGTGGGCCTTTTCGTTTTTCTTTTTTGTGGTTTTCTTTTCCTTTTCTATTTTAATTCAAAAGTTAGATTTCAAAATTATTATCTCCTCATTTTAGCTCCAAAATTATGAAATAAATTTCTAAAATTTCTAAAATCAAGATCTTGCTAATGGCATAGGTCTTGTTCAATTTGGAGTTCATTTGTGTACTCTTGTGTATTTAATTGCTCTTGTTGCTTGTCGCTTATTTTTCCAGACTTACTCACAGATTTCGGAGACGCCGAGACCTCCACGTCGATCAAGGACAAGACTACTCGGACTCTCTCCCTACAACCAAGGCGAGTCAATACTTTGATCATATTGAGCCTACATTTTATGCAAATTATATTCTTTTAAAATAGCAAATTGCATGCTTTAATTCTTTAAACAAATGTATGTTAAAGCTTAAGGTAGTTAAATACCCATTTGATGATTAATTAATTATTATGTCATCCTTGATAATTTGAATCCCTTAATTCCGTTGTCACCCTAGTAATTATATGGTAATACTAGTTATAGGTTGTACTTAAGCGACATGCTAGACTTGTTAATACCGGACATTAAATGTCCTAATCATCATCATTTCAAACATAAATGATTTGGGCGGTCATTGCGGGTAAATGACCGAGATGGTTGAATTGTTGTATTTACATCTCAAAACCCTAAATCGCTAATACCCCGCAGGCGGATGGTAAGATGGTGGAGTGCGGATGTAGCACGAGAATGGTGGGAATGTGGTTGAGCCGCCCGCACAACCCTAAGGACTTAATCTTGTCACGACCTCCTGTATAACAGTACAACCACAAGTCCGCAACAAATCGCGACTTGGCTTAGTACATTTATCAAATCCTGAAAATCATCTCACCGGAGGGTTAAAGGGGGCACAAGCTCGGGTATGTCGGGCTTGGATGGGACACCGAGTCAAGGGTGAAGTTCGCCGATCGCGAGGTGTAGCCACGCCACGCCGGGCCGAGGTGGACATCCCGCGCAACGTATGGGCATAACCCCATATGGGTGAGACGAGGAAGGGCGAGATATTTAGAAAAGTTATTGTGACAACCTCTCGACTACACGACTACGGAATCGTAGGCAACGAGTTAATTGTCTCTTGTGGGTAAAGTGTACAAATCTCTGCAGAGTTACAAACTGCTTAAACAAAGTGCCTACGGTCAAAGCGGACATGGGAACTTAACTTGAGTTAGTTCTATTTCAAAAATCTTGTGGGTGGTATTAAATTTTGGCTGCTCACCTAGCCCCGAGATTGGTTATTCCCGGTCTTTGTACCCGTGTCGCTTAGTGGTGGATGTAACCACAATCAAAATTAAGCATGAAGGTGGAGGTAACCTCACGATACAAATATTGCACAATTTCTCTTTAACTAAAATGAAATTTGTTAAAAATGCTAAGTGCTAGGAATTTGTACTTATGATATTTAAAAGTATTGCTTTCGCAAATAAAAGAACCGAGCCATCCTTGTAAGCCTTGCATGTATATCATTGCATTGTGTATTGGCTCGCGAGCACGGTAGTTGTGCTCATCCTCGCCTCCCCAAACCCTTCAGATGACGCCGATGGAGGAGACTATGCTTACTACGAGGAACCGTGGTTGATGGACAAGGAAACGATGAAGAGTAGTCTAGGATCTGTAGTCAGGCCTCGACGCAGCTCTAAGTTGACTCGTTGGTACTTGCGCATAACCGATATTATCCGGTCCTTGGGTAATATCGTCGTACAAAGTTGCCCCGATCGCGTGCTCGTGAAGAGATGAGCTCTACCCTTTGCTTCCGCTACCGTATTCGTGTTCTCAGTATTGTAATCAATTTGGCCCGATCGCCCTCGTTGTAAAACTCGACCGACGTGGTCTATGTCACTCGTTGTTTGTAATAATGATACTTTAGTTCACGCCATGTATGAATGATTCAAGAATGCCCGTGAGTGCTATCTATCGATCCAGGAATAGCACAATTTTTCATTGAGGATTCGGATTAGAAAATCCGGTCCGACAGAGTCAGTATCGAGCATACGATCAGAGAGTCTTAGTTAGATTGGTCGTTGCCTTAAGGACTTAGATCTTATTTTCAAAACTAAGAAAAAGCTTTGCTAAAAATATAGAGTATTTATTGCTTCTACTCTTCACTCCTAGTCCTGCATTTATCTTTATTTCACTTGAGTTTTACCTCGTCGACCTCCTCTTGTTTTCAAAATTTGTAGATAGCTACCCGTCGTCGGATGGCTCATGGGACCTCCTCGCTCACGAGAGAACGAGGAGGATTCGCGACATACTTCGCCACCGATGTCAGACCTTGGTTTTCCCGTCACCCACGCCCGTGGTAGGATGACGAGGATCGAGACCCGCGAGTCCTGGACGATGGAGGTGTACCTCTCCGCCAGGGTTGGCGAGTTCACTTCCTACCTCTTCAGGGCCGAGGCACCCCGGCGTAGCCGTCATGACGCCATTCAGGACGCCGCACGCGTCGCTTCCACCCGCTTGTGTTGGAAGTACGAGGATCTCTTGCTGAGGTCACCCTTCTGCTTCTACCCGTACCTCCCAGATGAGGAGCGTGTCCCAGCAGTTTTCGACACCAGAGACGACGACCCTCGCTTGACGCAGCAGGTCCAGCTTACGCAGGCGATGATAGCCACCATCACCGCTGCCATGGATGAGATCAGGCAGCTGCGGACACTCCTCACCGGCAGCTATGCCCACTCCGACACCCTTCGGAGCAACATGATCAGGAGTGATGAAGCTCACCCACCGCAAGATGTGAGAGAGGATGTCGCGTGCAGAGAGGGACGCCGCTCTTGCGAGTTGGCGCGCTCGAGCCGCCGCACGGTCCCGCCCCACCCGGTTGCACCTCTCGCCGCCCCGCCCTCCCAAAGCCGAGCCGACGCTCTCGCCCGAGGACCCGCTCGACTCACAAGACGCAAGAAGGTGCGCCGCGCCGTCCGGCCGCCGCCTAGAGAGTCGGCCGTGGACGCAGCCCCACCCACCGCCCGGGTTTGACGAGTCCGGCCAGGACGCCACTCGCCCGCTCACGCCTCGCCCCGCTCGCGAGCTTCGGGCCGAGCCGCTCGCTTCGCCCCGCAATCAGACGCCGTGGTCGACCCCTAGAGCACCGCCGATTAGTTAGGTTAGCTAGCGCGCTTGCCGAGCGCTTTTGGGTTGCAAGCACTTTTGTTTCTTTCTTTTGTAGACGATGTGTTTGTATTACGTGTCATGACTTAGCTTAGTGTATAAGCTTTGTTCGAGAGTCATGTAACACTTAACCCCTTATTATAGTATAGCCGCTCTAGGCTTTGTATTGTACTTGCTTGTTCTTTTGTTGGCTTTTGTTCTTGTCTGTGTGTGCCTTAGAGGGCTAGTGAACCTCATATACTCCTCTAGTTCTAAGCTTCGAGTTTCTTCAGATGCCGCCAAGAAGAGCCGCCGCCCATCCGTGGAGCCTTCGCCGCAGCCGAGGAAGAGGTCGTGGCCGTGGTCGTGGCCAAGGCCGAGGACAGAGCCGCCTCCTCCACCACCAAGAAACCCAACAATGATCCAAGTCATGTTTCAGCAGACTCAGATTCTTCAGCGCACTAAGCAATCAACAGATCGACCACCACCGCAACTCTAAGTCGCGATTTTCTCAGACAAGACCTCTCACCTTTGCTGCGCCAATGAACCGCTAGAAGTCAAGACCGCTCGTGGACACCGAGAAGAAACTCCGCCTTGCCCGCCGCTCAAATGAAGACAAGGTGGATTTCGCCACCCATCACCGAAAAGCGCGCGCCACGTCAAGGGAGAATTACCTCGCCGCCCGAGGTGATGAGAATCTAGAGGAAGAAGAAGCCGAATAGCGAAGTCGTAGCATCTACGATTGAGCCCCACAAGATCCCACGCCTCGCGCGCAATAGAAGAAGTTGCGAAATACAACAAGTCAAGTTGAACCCGCATGGCGTACCGATTCTCGGGAGGAATTCAAAGCCGCTTTGGCCAACTTCGTCACCGGAACAATGAGATTGAAAAGAATGAATTCAGAGTTCTCAAGCAGGTCGATGTCAAGAAATGAGTATCTAACCAAGTTTAACCAAACTTGCTCGCTACGCCCCAATGATGTAGCTGATGAAGAAGAGAAAATCAACCGCTTTGTTGAAGGAATGCGGGAAGACATGAGAGGACAGCTTATCCTCCATGATTACTCTAGCTTCCAGCAGTTAGTTAATAAAGCCCTCATTTGTGAAAATGAGAAGAAGATCATGAGATTAGCCGCAAAAGGAAGATGTCATTTCAGAGGCCACAAGGTAGCTTTCCCCAGAAGCCTACATTCCAAGGCAGCTCATCTTTCAGATCATCTGCAGCCTCCTCTCAGAAAACTCAAGTTTCCACCCCGCGTCCCCAAGGAAGTGGATTCGTGCTCTCGCCCGCCGGCAACCAAAGCAGAGCCAACCCAAGAAGAAACCTCCATCGCTCGCTTGTGGAGAAAGAGGACACTTCGCCAATCGTTGTCCTACCCGCCGAATACTCCAAGAAGACTCAACACAGAGTAACGCTACCAAGGCAGACCTCACCCCAAGCAAGAGTCACCAGACTTCACAGGCATCAAGGTCTACACCAACACAAAGCCATGGCCGTGTGAACCACGTCACAGCCGAGGAAGCTCAAGGTGCCTCAGGAGTACTAATGGGTACGTTCCCTGTTAATTCGATACCCGCACAAGTTTTGTTTGATTCGAGCTTGCACTCTTTATTTCAAGAAAGTTTGTCGAAAGGCTTAAGTTGCCAACCTATAAGTTGAAGAAACCCGTGGTACTTAGCTCACCCGGGACCCTTTTCGCTACCTCATCACCCTGTAGAAATTGCTATGGAACATTCCGATTCCTAGCAAACCTTCCGTGCTAGAATCTCAAACGCTGGATATCATCCTAGGATGGATTGGTTGGCCAAATATCAAGGATTGATAGATTGCGCCAACAGTAAAAGTGGTGCTCACCAAGAACCCAGAGACCACAATAAGAGTTAGTGTGGATCGTTCCTCTCCTTTGAATAGAACAATCCACCACCTTGGAGAGTTGTCCCTAGAGACAACGCTCAGTAGTTCAAGCTTACCCCGATGTCTTCCTGGAAGAATTACTGTGCATGCCACCGCAGCAGATATTGAGTTTGTCATCAACTTGAAGCCGTGGACACCCCAATTGCTAAGAGACCATACTGAATGGTCACGACGAACTTGAAGAACTTAAGACACAAATTGAAGACTTGCAAGACAAAGGTTTCATTAGACCTAGTTCTTCTCCCCGGGTTCGCCAGCTCTTTGTGAAGAAGAAGGATGGCACCGCCAGATTGTGCGTGGACTACAGAGCACTCAATGATGTGACCATCAAGAACAAGTATCCTTACCTCGCATTGATGACCTGCTCGATCGCTGACAGAGCATCGCTTTTCCAAGATAGACCCGAGGTCGATACCATCACTTAAGATCGGAATGAGGATATTCCTAAGACGGCTTTTACCACCCGTATGGCTCGTATGAGTTCACCGTCATGCCGCTTGGCTTGACCAACGCGCCGCCTACTTCATGAACTCATGAACAAAGTATTCATGGAATACTTAGACAAGTTTGTTGTCGTGTTCATAGACGACATCTTGATCTATTCAAAGACCGATGAAGAACATTCAACACTTGCAATTGGTCTTAGAAAATCTTAAAGAGAATCATCTTTATGCCAAGTACAAGAAATGTGAATTTTGGCTTCACGAATCGCTTTCTGACACATTGTATCCACTGGAGGAATTGCGCTGATCCCTCCAAAGTAGCAATTGTAATGGAATGGAAACAACCCACATCGGTGACGGAAGTGCGTAGTTTTCTGGCTTTGGCGGGTACTACAGACGCTTCATTGAAGGATTCTAAGCTTTCCAAACCGATGACCCATCCGCTAAAAAGGAAAAGAAGTATGATTGGACCAAGCTTGTGAAAAGAGTTTCCAAGAATTGAAGAAGAAGTTAACTCGCACAAAGATTGATCCCGCGGACATCCATCAAGACTTCAAGTTCATCGTGATGCATCGCGCAAGGTCTTGGTTGTGTACTCATGCAAGGAGGAAAAGTTGTAGCTTATGCTTCAAGACAACTCCGTCCTCACGAAGACAACTATCCGACTCATGATTTGGAGTTAGCAGCAGAGTGCATGCCTTAAAAATTTGGCGACACTATTTGATTGGAAATCATTGTAATATCTACACGCACTCACAAGAGTCTCAAGTACATTTTCACCCAATCGCACCTCAACCTCCGACAAAGAAGATGGTTAGAGTTAATAAAGGATTACAACTTGATGTCCATTATCATCCCGAAAGGCTAATGTAGTTGCCGATGCATTAAGCCGTAAATCCTACCGCAGAATGTCATGATTCAAGAACATCAACCCGAGCTCGCAAGGAATTTGAAGCCCTCAACCTTGAGTTAATAGAGCAAGGCACACTAGCCATCAGAGGCCCATCCAACTCTAGAAGAGCAGATCAAGGCCGCCAAGAGGGACATCCTGAGTCCAGAGATTCAAGCATCTCATGGCAAAAGGAAAGGCCCTAAGATGTCGAAGATCGCAGGGAATCCTATGGTACGGAAACGCCTCTTTGTTCCCCACCGTAAGGAACTTAAAGATCTGATTCTAAAGGAAGCTCACAGCTCGCACACCTGCACTCAGCAAGACCAAGATGTACCAAGACATGAAGATTTTGTATTGGTGGCCACGAATGAAAAGAGATATCGCCGAGTATGTAGCTTGTTGTGATGTATGTCGTGAATCAAGGCTGAACATCAAAGACCACCGGATTGCTACAACCCTCAGATCCTCGGTGGAAATGGGAAGAAATCGAATGGATTTCATTACGGTCTACCTCGAACTAAGTCCGGATGTGACTCAAGATGGGTTATAGTTGATAGATTGACTAAAGTCGCCCACTTCATCCCCGTGAAGACAACTTACAAGGGAGACAAGTTAGCCGAAGTTATACATGGCCCGTGATCGTGTGTTACACGGAGTACCCAAGAGAATAGTCTCCGATCGAGGTTCTCAATTTACCTCGCATTGGCTAGTTTGCATGATGCCCTTGAACACACCTTACCTTCAAGATACCTTATCATCCGCAGACCGATGGTCGACGGAAAGAACAAATCAAATCCTAGAAGACATGCTTCGAGCTTGTGCTTTGGAGTTTACCGTAGATCGGGAAAATGTCTACCATATGCCGAGTTTGCATACAATAATAGTTATCAACCAAGTCCAAAATGTCTCCGCTTGAAGCACTCTATGGAAGAAAATGCGAACTCCTCTGCATTGGTCGAATCAGTGAAGGATATGTCTTCGACCGATACTCTCAAGCAAGTCAAGAGAAAGTTCGACTAATCGAGATCGCCTTCAAACAAATTTCGGTCTAGACAGAAGAGTTATGTCGACAACCGTCGAAGAGACTTAACCTTCGGTTGGAGATGCTGTGTATCTCAAGGTATCGCCACTTCGTGGAACCCAAGATTCAAAGTTAAAGGCAAGCTTGCACCAAGATACATAGGCCCGCTCGATCACCGCTAAGCGTGGGAAGTTGCCTATCGCCTAGAGCTACCGAAAGTTTGTCGACGCCCACAACGTGTTCCATGTCTCTCAACTAAAGAAATGTCTCGAGTACCAAGAGCGGACTTTGTCGGGCCATCGCACTTGATAAGGATTTGACTTATCCGAGCACCGATCAAGATCCTCGACGCCGCCGAGAAGCGACAAGACGCCAAGTCATCCGCCTTTGCAAGGTTCAGTGGAGCCATCACTCGACCAAAGAAGCCACCGGGAGCGAGAAGATCAACTTAAGATGGATTTCCGTCCCGTTTTCTGAGCAGCTCGAATCTCGGGTCAAGATTCCGTTTAGGTGGGTAGGATTTGTGATGCCCTTTTCCCCCTTCCCGGTCAACCCCGCGGACCCTCCTCCCTTCCTCCTTCCTCCCCTCTCACGTGCTCTGCGACGCCGCTGCGTGCACGCCACCGCCTGGCGCCCTCCCGCACGCCATCGAGCCGTCATCATGCCCCGGCACCGCACGCCGTCCTCCTCCACGCCCGACCCCTTCCCCGAGCTCCTCGTTTCGGTTTTAAAGCCCCCCCTTCGGTCCCGTTCCCCATTCCACCTCCCCCCCACCCCCGAGCTAGAAGAAGAGGAGAGGAAGAAGAAAGCCGAGGGCTTACCTCCGTCATTGTCGTCGTGCCGCCGCCATGCGTGCCTCGGGACCCCACGCCCCCGCCGCGCCACCGCCGCGAGCCCCGGTCTCTCTCCATCTCCGTCGCCGCCGCGCTTTTTCTCCCGAGCCCCGCCCTCCTTTCTCGCGAGCGCGGCGCCCGAGCCCTCACCTCACGCCGCCCGCCGCCTGTAACCCTTTCCTCCCGCACTCCTCCTCCTTTGAGGCCGCGCGCGGCCGCGCCACTACAGGTGGGCGCGCCGCGGCAGCAGCTTTTGGCCTGTGCCTTGGGCCGCCATTTTCAACCGTGGGCCTTTTCGTTTTCTTTTTTTGTGGTTTTTCTTTTCCTTTTCTATTTTAATTCAAAAGTTAGATTTCAAAAATTATTATCTCCTCATTTTAGCTCCAAAATTATGAAATAAATTTCTAAAATTTCTAAAATCAAGATCTTGCTAATGGCATAGGTCTTGTTCAATTTGGAGTTCATTTGTGTACTCTTGTGTATTTAATTGCTCTTGTTGCTTGTCGTTTATTTTTCCAGATACTTACCGCGAGATTTCGAGACGCGGAGACCTCCACGCGATCAAGGACAAGACTACTCTGACTCTCTCCCTACAACCAAGGCGAGTCAATACTTTGATCATATTGAGCCTACATTTTATGCAAATTATATTCTTTTAAAATAGCAAATTGCATGCTTTAATTCTTTAAACAAATGTATGTTAAAGCTTAAGGTAGTTAAATACCCATTTGATGATTAATTAATTATTATGTCATCCTTGATAATTTGAATCCCTTAATTCCGTTGTCACCCTAGTAATTATATGGTAATACTAGTTATAGGTTGTACTTAAGCGACATGCTAGACTTGCTTATACCGGACATTAAAATGTCCTAATCATCATCATTTCAAACATAAAATGATTTGGGCAGTCATTGCGGGTAAATGACTGAGATGGTTGAATTGTTGTATTTTACATCTCAAAAACCCTAAACTGCTAATACCCCGTCTGGGCGGATGGTAAGATGGTGGGTGCGGATGTAGCACGAGAATGGTGGGTGCGGATGTAGCACGAGAACTGGCCAAATAAAGTAACAAGTATCAGAAGTAGCAAATTAAATAGCAGAAGCATAACATGTATACAAGGTAGTCAGAGTCGAGATCCTGAGTTGGATCGATTTGCTTTCGGCAGGATCGAAATCGTAGTATTGAATCGTACAATCGGCGATTCTACGGAATTGTGAAATACACATATTTAACATCTATACTATAAGTTTGTATGATTCTTATATGATTTACCACTTGTATGTTCCTTAAAAGCAGCTAGACATACTCTAAAAATAAAAATAACTTATCATTATCAAGCTCAAGATTGCTCGTGCCATAATATAGATATTTGTACTAGCATTACCACACTGATACAATATTTTGCATGCTCCTTGTTTATTTATAGTTTTATTCTCAGAAATTAATATCAACAAATTTTGCTCTAAAACAAAATATCAGCAAAGCCTGGCCTCTAAAAAATTGAATTTTTTTTTGCCCTAAGTCTCTATGAGTAGGATCGACAGTGCAATTTGGATCAACAGACTGTCGTGGGTTCGTAGAATCGTAAGACTCTAAGAGTAGGATCATGATCCTAACTACCTTGCATGTATATATATAAACCAAAAGTCTAGTGGTATGCCCATACAAACCCTCAGGCAACAGACAAAGAATAATACCTAGAAAGACCCGTCACCGAGCCCTCCGATACCGAGTGCAAAAAACGTGTCGTCCGACATAGGCTCATCCTCTAACTCTGAACAACAATTTAAGTAAGATTGAGTATATTGTGTACTCAACAAGACTTGTAGTGTATCCAAAATTTATATATATGCATGGTTAACAAAGGATGAAGCTCTATGCTACAAGTTGTTTTCAGTATTAAGCAAGTTTTATTTGCAATATCAATATATAGTACTTTACAACGAAAATTTAAAGAGTGGTTAAATAGATAAAGGACAACAAGTAAGTACTTGATAAATAATAAATCACAATCCTTCTCGTCTGTGATCAACATTTTACTTTCAGCCATAGACATGGCATTCAACTCAAATATCAACGAAAAAACCATTCCCTCATTTTCCAACAAGAACTATTTTTTACAAAAATCAAGACTATACCTGACAATACTACACTTAGCACGCTCATCACTGTGAGCACAGATATTTAAATAGATTTACACTCTGCAGAGGTGTACAACTTTACCTACAAAGATATGAATTCTCTAGTTTGTTTGGCATCCATCGATACCATCGCTCACTATCCTTTGGTAAGCGCCTAGAGCACGATCGAAGCCTTTACATCACCTAGTCCTAACCTTGCACTAGCCCGGTGAATGAACACCCTCGCTTCACCTAGGTACACCCCGTCTCGATGAGGTATTCACCGTTATGTCGAAGGCTTTGTTCCCAACGTCTCGGTGAAGGGAGCCCCTTTGAACATGCCTACACCGGTCAGGTGGGACCCGAGTTATCTCCGTAAGACCGAGACTAATCAAGGTCTTAGGGACATAACTCTAGATCTCCAAGAAATGGATTCCAACTTAACTCCATCTAAATGAGAGGCTTAACTAGCGCTAGAGCCCCGACGATCATGCGCGCGCTCCTCTGCGAGCACTACATGATTGTCGGCTCTCCAACAAGTCAAGCACTACACTTAGTGAGTTAAATAGGAAGCCATGAACAACGAGTACAACTTATATTGGCTCCCAAGATCAGCGACCAATATAATCATACTCTCATACAACGTTGCTCACATCCATACAACATTCATACATAAATAGTACAAAAGTGATACATCAAGTTTCAAGTTTACAACTACATAAGTGGCCGACCAGCCAAATTAAACAAGTTCATAGCGGAAGCTAGTAAATAAACCAAAATGCCTGCAGTGGTATGCCATATAACCCATCGGCAACCGACTGGGAGCTAAAGATAGCACACTACTCATCGGTGTCGCCTAAATCGACACCGATAAGCTCATCGGTCTCATTATCTTCCTCACCTGTAAAAGCCAGCAAACATCTGGCTGAGTACCAAAGAGTACTCGCAAGTCTTACACAAATAAAAATAGTTATGCATAAGGTCATTCAAAGGAAGGGCTCATATTGGCTTAGTTTTGCGAAAGAGACGCAACACTAAACAACCTACACATGCTAGTTTTTCAAGTGCCATTTAAAATTCAGATTTGAAGTAGAAGTAAAGCATGTGAAAGTAATGAATTCAATAACAAATAACTCATACAAAAAAAGAACAAAGTGGCTGTCCACTTTGATACAACACCACACATGAATAGCCCATTCATGACGATACCGAATTTACCATAATTTTAATATCAAGTCTAACAATAAGCAGCCACAAATTTCAAGCGGTCGTCCATAACCGTGGACACGGTTATTCGAATAGATTTATGCCCTGCAAGGGTGTACTACTTTACCCACACGACTTGATTAGCCCGTAAGCCTCCAGATGCCTCCGAATATAGCATACTTCCTATGGTATGCCGGCCGGGTAAATCAAGATATGGCCATTTTTAGCAAAAAAATCCCATTGAGCTAAGTCCCTCAACCCATGGCTCTTAGGAAACACAAGACGTTAACGTCTCCATCCTACCTCCTAGGAAACACAAGACGTTAACGCCCCCATCCTATCGGCCCAAAAAGGAACACGGGGTTTCACGGTCCCATGCCCTTACAAATTTCACCACCGTGGGACTCAACACAACAAAACCTTCCCCCTACTTAACCATACGGCACCCATATACTGCGTGTGATAGCACGAGTTTTACTTGAATTGCAATAGCCGAAAGTTCGGTCCTTAATTGTCCAGACAAGCCCAACCACATACCCAATCTCGTGCATGAAGGCACCATCACTAACCAACACTTGTTCAGACCAAAAACTCATTTAAAATGACAAAATTTAACTTATAAAACAGATACGAAGATCTGAAACAAAAGTATATAATGAGAGTTGTGTTTATCCCATAATTGTCGGGTTATTCCCAACAATCAGACTACCGTTTCTAGACTTGCATGGCTAAGCAAACTCGAACAATATCAACTCATACATCCTATCTTAATCATTTCAGTACGGGAATAATTCATGGATAGCCACAATGACAAGATAATAGGATGTGTCTAACTATTCATCACAAAAAAATAGTGACATTATAAAATAGCATGCAAGCAATTATCATTGCATCTACCTTAACAAAACTGGGATCAAATATGATGCAAAAAGAAAGTTCAAAGGATTCTTGCCTTGCTGGTAGGCTAATTGCTCTCCTTCAGATAGCGTAAGAATCAATGTCAATGAGCTCGAATCTATATAAATACAATACCAGAATAAACATCGAAATACTCCAAAAATCAAGATGCTAAAAATGCATGATTTTTCTACAGTAGCTAAGTCATGATTTTAGATGATTTTGGTGAAAGAATTATTTTATTTTGATTTAGTATATGAAAGTTATGGTGGTTTGAATTTCAGATTTCAATATGCCTTCATTTACGTAATTTAATTATGAGGTGAAATTTTGTAGAGCAGTGGTGAGTACATGGATTACATGGATAAATGGGCAATATTATTACAAGTTCAAAACAATTGAGTTTGCTTCAATTGGAGTTTTCTTCATTTAGTTATTGATTTTCAAAGTTATCAGCATTAATAGTATAAAAATAAAGCCCTTTAGGATCATTTTCCTCAAACTATAGTTTCTGTGACAGAGGTAAGTTTCAAACCATTTTTATAATTAAGTTCATTTGAAATAGAAATTATCAAAACTGATTTCACTGTTTTTGGAGTTTCCAAGAATTACTTATGAATTTTTGAAGTTATCAGCCCTTTTTCTATTGTAACAATAATAGTGTTAATGGCTCATTTTCCAAAATAATGCTCTCTGTTACAGAGACATGTTTGAAACCAATTTTAATATTAAGTTCTCTAAATATGAAAGTTATCAGAAGTGGTTTCACTCATTTTGGAGTTAAAATGATTTAGTTATGTTTTTTAGAAGTTAATGCCAATTTTCAGTGTGCAAATTAACAGATTTTGAATTTCATAAAGTATTAATTACTCTTTCTACCAAGTACTAACCTAGCCACAACTGCTGATGGGTGGGACCGGGGGCAAAGCTTTGACCCAGTCAACGTGGACTTGGTCTCGGCCGAAAAGAGCTGAAGGCGTATTTCCAAGAATACGTCTTCAAAATAAGTAAACGTAGACTAGTTCTAAGTATACTAAGAGTACATGTCTCCTTAAGGAAAACATATTTGTGAAACTACGCACCAGCTTAACAGGTCGTAAGGCCCACATGTCAACGACTCAAGATTCAAAACCAGATTCTAATCATTTTCATTAGTGGTGGGCCCTACATGTCATAAGGACACTAAGACCTCGGTTAGCACTTAAATAGCGTCATTAGATTTTTAAACGCCTGCTACAGGGCTTTTGCCGGACGAGTCCGACAACAGCAGCGCCGGCCGCGCGTTCCCGGCGACCCGCCGGCGACTTCGACCATGAAGGCGCCGGCCAAAGGTATGAATGGGTCCATAATAAGCTTGCGCACCTAATGGGAGTGTTTTCGGCAGCGGAGGTGGTCTAGACCGCCGGCTAGTCGGAGTGGAGCAGCGGTAAGCCGCACGGCTAAAGGGCATGCAGGGTTTCGGGGGTGCATCGAGCAAAACAGGGCATGGATGAGCCACAGGTGGACTCCAGGAGGGTTACCAGAGGGTTCTAGAGGCCAGGGGAGCTTGGGGATGTGTCGTCCACGGCAATGGCGGCGGCGGCGCTAGGATCAACGCGGAGGAGATAATCTGTGCAAACAATCCAACAAGAAAAGGTTGGGAAGGCTTCAAGAAGGGATGGAGATGGTATCAATACAAGGAAAAGGGTATGTGACTTACCTGATTGACAAAAGACGATGAAAAGGACTTTCGGCCGACAAAAGGGCAAGATCCAAATTCGAGCGATCCTGCAATGCATCGACCAATTGGGTTGAGGGGAAAGTAAGGTGGGGTTAAGTGACACACCATGACGCTCTCAGTTGAGGATAATACCTCTTAAAGACAAGGGTTGACACAGAGAGGTCTTCGGTGTGTGCTCTAGAGCTTCCAACGGCGCCACTGTGGTCCGGGAGCTACAAGAGGAACCAAGGTCCAAATTGAGCAAAAATGGAATTGGTAAGGATCATAGAGATGGGGGAAACCATGCGGAGGAAACTCACCCGTGTAGAGAGCAAGCACAAGCCTCTCTTTCCTCAGACCCGAGAGGAAAGATGAGGAAGAAGGAGGCACTCATAGGGTTAATATGCTCGGGTGTTGACGGGAATGGAGGCGGCGTGGGACGGAGAAGCTCCAGGAGTGGTCTGCGGTGGCGGTGGACTCACGCCGTGACGGAGCGCGAACGGCTCGGATAGGATGGCGTGGCCGCATGGCTTGCAGCGCCTGAGCGCGCCTCTGCCCAAGGAAGAAGAAAGGTCTGACAAGCGGGCCCGACGCGTCAGTCTCACGGCGGGGTGCGATTAAGTGGTTTAGATCGGCCGTTGGATTGCGAATGGACGGACGAGATTGGTGGGGTTTGATCGGTCAATTGATGCGAGATCCGCCGTTGAACCTCGATCGACGGCCGCATGCGAAGGTGCGATTAGTCGACTCGCCGAGTCACCGCCAGTCGGGCTCGAGCCTAATGAACAAAGAGCGATCGTTTGGGTCAAGGGTTTGACCAAATTCAAATTGTTTTTCCTACTTTGACCAGTGGCTTAAAAATATAAATAAAATTCCTAAAATCATGAAATAATTTCTGGGGTTCTGGGATAGCCTAGTGTTCATAAAAATTATTGAACCCTACTGTTCATGATATAATTTGTAATATAAAAATTCAAACTTAGGCTAGGTCTATTAATGGTGTTTGAATTTTCTTAGGGTTCAAACCAGTCCCAAAAATTTGGGACAAATTATATTAATTCGTGATAATTAATATAGTATTTGAATAAATTATTTCTAGAGATACTTTAGTAGCATTTATTTCAATTTTTAGTTTAGAGTTCAAATCAAAGTGTATGTTTCATGTGTATTTTGAGATTTTCCAAGTACAATATTTGAATAAAAGAGTTTCAATTCATGAAGCATGCTAATGAGATGCATAATAACCTCTTTATTAATTTGGGGATGTGACAGGTCATGCTCATACTAGCACTACCACGGCCTACAAACATGCAAGGCTAGTTTTGATGACTAATTAGCTAAGGTTGTCCTATATTGGCACATGTGGTTGTACGCTACGTTTAGGTCGAGATATACCAATGTTCGAATTGACCCAGCGAGGATCTCCCCAGATCTACTTGTGAGATACACCTCTCACACTCCTCAAATTATAATATAACTCGCTCACGTCACAAACTAAGTTTTTATTTTTATTTGTATACAAAATAACAGAGATATACCCTCTGGACCATCATTTCAAAATCTCTCAAATTCATATTCAACATGTCATCCATTTTTTCAATGTTAGTAAGGACTAAAACCCACTAAGCATTTATGCGATATTCGCATTCAAAACCAAATTCGACATCACTCATGGTCTAAACCATACCCTAATGGCTACATCAATAAAGATATCAATATTTCAAGGAGGATCATGCATGGAATATAACTACCATTATCCCCAAATATAGCAATTTTAAGCAAACATACACACAAGCATAATAGATTTTTAAAAAGAAGTACAATTGTGAGGACCCCCAAATTATTTTCACAAGACCAAGGTCTTCCTGGTCTTATGGAGACAACTCTAGGCCTCATATAAATGGATTCTAAGTTAACTCCATCCAAGTGAGAGACCCAACCAAAACTAGAGCCCCGACGATCATGCGTGTTGCTCCTTGCTTACACCGCATGATGTTCTGGTTCTCCAAACAGTACAAGCACACACTTAGATGAGTTAAATGGGAACCCATCGATCAGCGAGCATGAGACCATGTTGGTTCTAGGATCAGCGACCAACACACTCATACTCACATACAACGTTGGTTACATCCATACAACACTTCATACATTGATAGTTCAAAAGACATACATCATAGTAGTTAAATTCTACAACTATTACAAGTGGCCGACCGCCAAATTCAAATAAAAAATTAAGTAGTAGTAGAAGCAAGATAAATGAACAAAAGTTCAGCGTGGTATGCCCCATAACCCATGGCAACCAACCGGAGTTAAATGATAGCACTACTCGTCGCCGCGCTAACTTGGCGCTAACGAGCTCCTCGGCTTGAAGACTTCCTCACCGAATTTGCAGAATGGATTGAGTACAATTGTACTAGCAAGTCTTACACAAATTAAAAGTATTTATGCATAGAGGATATCAAAATAAAGGCATTAGTGGCTTAGTTTTACAGAAAACGCAACAACTTACATTCCTAGACCATCTATTCTTTAAATTGCCAATTTGTAAATCATCGTTTAAGAAAAGAAGTTCACAAGACATAGATAATTATATAGATCAAACAATACCAAAGTGGCTACCCACTTTGATAAACTAGTATGCATGAATATCCCATTCTTGCCGAACACCAAGTTATAACCATGTCAACTTTTAAATTTGAGACTAACGATGACGCATACCAAACCAAGTGTTGTCCCTAACCGTGGACACGGCTATTTAAATAGATTATCACTATAGAGGTGTACTACTTTACCCACATGACTCGACTAGCCCGTAAGCCTTCGGATGCCTCCGAACAACGACACACTACCTTAGGTATGCCGGCCGTAGAGAATCGAGATACGGTCGTTTTTAGCAAGAAAATCCTATTGAACTAAGTCCCCCTCATGAGTTGTTCCCAAACTTAGTAGAAGCTATAGATAGCGCCTGCTAAGCGGGCTCTAAGTTGTATTGGAAATATCGATGCAATGTAAATAACGAAAAATGGTGCTCACATGCACACTATAGAAAATTACATCGGCTCCTATGGACAAATGATCGAACACAAATGTCCTTACACCACCTTGGGACTTAACACAATAAAACCTTCTCCTTACTTAACCGTACGGTACCCACATCCCGCATGTGATAGCATGCTCGTTACTTGGAATGAAAGCCCATGGCTCGGTCCTTAATGGTCCAAACAAGATAACCACATACCCGAGTCTCGTGCATAATAGCACCTACACTTACAACCACTTGTCCAGACCCAAAAACCATTTAACATAATAAATTGACTCAAACACCGCCACAATGATCCGACAAAAGAAAGTGAAAGTTGTTATGTGTTTCCCATAATCGATGAGATAATCTCATCAATTGACCTAATATGTTTTCTAGACCCGCAATGGCTAAGCATTCACACAAAACATTCATAAATATCATAAGCATCTATCTTAAGCATATTTATGAGGGAAATTATCAAGGATAACCAGCAAGTATGGGACATAGCTAACTACTCGAACATAAAGGTATACGAAAATAGCATGCGAGCAATATCATTGCATTTCAAACAATAGGGTATGAAAACTGGGATCAATATGATGCAAAAAGAAAGTTAAAATGATGGTTCCTTTCTGGAATTCAAGTTGTTCACTCTCGTGGCGAAAGAATCGACGCCAATCGCCGGGCTCTAAAGAATAAAAATATCGATAAACACTGAGAAATACCATAACATTCAAATTGCTCAAAAATACATGATTTTTCTACAGTGGCTAAGTCATGATTTTAGATGAATTTAGGTGCAAAAAATATTTCATTTGGATTTAGTATGTGAAAGTTATAGTGGTTTGAATCTCATATTTCGTAAAATTCAAATTTGATACTATTCATCCAATTTAATTATTTGGTTAAAATTAGCAGAGTATTTAGAGGGTATAAGGATTACATAGATAAATAGAGGATAATAGTATAAGCTTCGAATAATTTGGTTCACCTCATTTGGAGTTTGTATGAATTAGTTATGAATTTTATAAGTTATCATCTTTTTCTATTGTAAAAATAATAGAGTTATGGATCATTTTGCCAAAACTATATTCTCTTCTACAGAGATATGTTTAAAACCTATTTTAGAAATAATTTCAGTTAAAATGAAAATTAACAAAATTGGTTTTACTAGATTTAGAGTCAAGATGATTTAGTTATGTATTTTTGAAATTATTCAAATTTCCAGTGTGCAAATAAACCATCTAGATTTTATAACGCATTTATTACTTTTCTTACCAACTACTATGCTAGCCACAACCACTGACATGTGGGGTCATGAATAGTGTGTTTTTCTTTTAACTTCTGATTTAAAAACGCGTACCGACATGTGGGTCCCAATGTCAGCGACGCGGTCCATTGAACTCGGTCCACCGGCACGAACGAGCAGCGCACAATGCTTATGCAATCGGGCCCACATGTCAGCCGCTCTATTCTTTCACTTAACTCTGCCATTTTCTGTGCGCGGAGTCCACATGTAAGTGGCACATCAGTGCAGCTAAGCAGCTATTTAATGTAAACTCAATCGTTAGCACTTAATGGTGGTCATTTGCCGTAATCACCCAACTATCGTGCTGGTTAGAGTACGACAACAGCCCCGAGTCCGTTCACGAGCTCATCGCTGGCGATTCCGACCACGGCGGCTTGAACCAAGGCCTGGGTTAGCTTCCTAATAACCTTGCACATCTTTTGGTGGTGGTCTTGATGGCTGAGCCGGCCTATACCGGTGTCTAGCTGGAGAGGCACAACAGTGAAACTATGGCAAACATGCACAACACATTAAAGCTCCGCATTGTCCAAAAGAGCGGGTGTGAAGAATCTAGACCCGCCATTATGAGTTAATGGAATATTTTGGTGATTAATGATAAATCTATTTGTGAGACTAACATTCTTACTAATATACTTTGTTTAGTCTCAGCTTGGATATAAAAGGAAAATCCAAACAGTATACTTTCACAATGACAAATATATTTGTGAGACTAATTCTTCTATTGCTATATCCCATGATTAGTCTCAGTTGGATTTAAAGAACAAAGAGGTATGCATTCAACTTCATATTCTTATATATTCCTGCATCCCTTGGATCCAAAATATAGGTTGAACTCCATCAAAAGGTTAACTTGAATATGTGCATATGTCTCCATTATACATTCGTGTATGCATACATTTAGGGGGAGTTCACTTTATGTTTTGTGGTTTCTTTAGTATTGATCCATATTTCTTTATCCACATATATTTGGGATCTCTACTTTGAAACATATCCTTTAAGTATATAAAACTTGTGTAGTTCATATATACTCATATTACTTTATATTCAATTATTTGCAATTGTATTATGGGACTAATGTGTGTGCTAAGATGTTTTCAAGGTTTAGTCCCAGAGTTTGAATAATGACATAAAAAGGAAATGCAAAGATGATAAAGATCGTCATGGCTCAAGACAAAGGAGTCATGCATTGCATTTCGAAAAGCTTTTGGAAGAACTTCAGTGGAAATCGGTACGACCGCATTTGGTAAGCGGTACTACCGATGAGCGGTAGTACTGGGTTTTATATGGCGGTATATTTATTCCAGAGAGCTTGTTTTTGGTGTTCTGTTTTTCTTTGCTTACGGTGGTACAAAAGTGTACTTTGCGAACTACCGCTCAACAATGAGTTCCGAGTTCCTTGAGCGCAACTACCACACACCGGTTATGCCAACCTTAGTGGCGATACGTTATTTCTAGAACAAGTGTTTTCGAGCATGTGTTGCTCTCCTTGATAAGCGGTAGTACTGGCGTTCCTTGAGCGGAACTACCGCAACACCGGATGTACCGGCCTTAGTGGCGGTATGTTTTTTCCAGAGAATGTGTTTTATCTAGATTGGTTTGCTCTTTTTTGGAACGGTATTACCACAGTGTCTTGTGCGGAACTACCGGAAAACAGAACAACCGCGTGTTGCTTGGCGGTAGTACCACACCTTTCTGCAATGGCTTGTTTATAAGCATTTAATGCAGGTATATCTTGGTAATTAATGCTAATGACATTGTGGGACTAACATTTTCCATGAGTTGGATGAATAGGTTATATTCCAAGGTGATAAAGACTTTAGATGACATCCTGAGTTGATCGTTATCAAATCAAGGATCAAGAAGAGGATGTATCATGTGTTGATACATATCAAGATGTTAAAAAGGAGATGATCATGAGTTGGTCATCAAGAAAAGACTCATCATGTGTTGATGGAGGTCAAGTAAAGGATGCATCATGGGTTGATGCATATCAAGACAATAACCCGGACTTGAAGTAAAGATGTGTGTCATCAAGCTTCAAGAAGATGCTCAAGGCAAAGGTATGACTAGCTAGGGCTAAGGATGTATTCCTAGTCTTTTACCAGTCTTGGTGTTTGGTTGGAAGACCGAATTTCTAGTATAGGTTATCGTACTATTAAGAAGGGTCTTGTCTAGTAGCTTGAGTCTCATCATGTGTTGATAGCTTAAACTCATTTGCTCTAGCTCATCGTGGTATGATGCTATTATTTGCGAATGTGTTTTGCAAATAGTCGATGCTCATGTGTTTCATCCTTGTAGCATGTGACTATACTTTGCAAATGTGTTTTGCAAATGGTTGAAGTCCATGTTCCTACTCCTTGTGGCATGATCTAAGTTTGCAAATGTGTTTTGCAAATTGTTGGGATTCATGTGTATTCCCTTGACATGGTCTAAGATTGCTTGTTGTTATTTCCTCAAATTTAGACCATGATTGTGACTCTCTGAAGTTCTTGTGCTTTCTTCATCGATATAATGTGTTTGAGATTATGCAATCAGATGAGTTGTGTAGCCCTCTGAATAAGCTTTCAATAGAGTCCAAGATCACTCCATTCCGACATCGGAGTCAAAAGTTATGACCTTTTTACCGAGTGTCGTCTGTCCTGAAAAATGGGTTGCGGAACTACCGCCCTTATAAGAGAGGTACTACCGATAAAAGGTAGTACCGCAGTTTGCACTGCGGTAGTACCGCACCAAGTCTGTAACGGCTAGTTTTTGGGCTGTAACGGCTCCAAACGGCTAGTTTTTGTTGTAAGGGCTATAAATACCCCCTTGGCCTGTTGAGAGATAACTTTTGGCACTCTATTTCACTTTCTTGAGCTAGTGTGAGCCTTTCCTCTCAATTGTGCATGTGTTGCACCTTATGAGCAAGGAGAAAGGTCTCTAGTTGCATGTGTTGCATCTAGTGTTGGATTTTTTTATCAATTTGAGCTGTGCATTCGTTGCACGTGGTGAGAGTCAAGTAAGGGGCTTAGCTTATTACTCTTGGTGTTTGCCGACACCTAGACGACGTTGGAGGCGTCGTGTCCGGTGATCTCTTTAAAGAAGATTGTGAAGAGGCCCGGCGTGTTGTGAAGGTTGGAGCTCACCTACCCGGAGCGGGAAAGAGCTACCACTAGTGGTTTGGAGGTGTTTGGCTTAATTCGTGGAGCCGGTCCAATTAGTTTGGGCTTACCTCAACGTGGATTAGGGGAGACCAGTAAGTCTCCAAACACCACGGTAAAACATCATTGTGTCGTTATGGTTTGTTCTCTTGTGTTTTACTTTGTACAATTTACATTCCTAGAATTAAATTGTTTACATATCTTTATATAATTGCTCATTATCAATAGTTTTATATTGTTGATGCACTTAGTGAAACTAGTTGATTTAGGCCTTAATTGTGCAAAACCGATTTGATTTATTCTTCCGCACTTGAACTCGGTTTTAGCCAAAAAGATTTTAAAACCGTCTATCCACCCTCCTCTAGTCGGCCTCCTCAATCTTACAAGTGGTATCAGAGCTTGGTCTCTCATTTATTAGACTTAACCGTCTAGAGGGTAAAGGATGGCGACTAGTGATATAGTGCACCTAAGTGAACAAGGAGTGTCGCATTAGCTCATTGAGGTGCTAGAGATGGTGTAGACACAACGAATCGGTCCAAGGCTCACCGAGTTTCGAAGGAGAACAAATATGGTGGCGGTGGCCGTGAGGGAGGAAGATGGTAGCGAAGCTCAAATTCTTTGCAAATATGTCTGTATTGAGTGAGGGAATAGCATCAATGGGGTATGGAACACACGCTCGGGTGGAGCTCAAACTCACCGGAGATGGGAACGTGTTGGCGAGATCAGGTGTATGTCGGAGTTGAGGATGAAAGCGAACACGATCAAGCTACGGGACTCCTAGGGCTGCATCGAGCAAAGGAGGGGGATGAGTGATGCAAGAGGATCACAATGACACGAACATCATGGGTGAGGAAGCTCACTAAAGCAACAATGGTGCGAGGCGTGCTCACCGGCGTGAGAACGACGCAAGCATTCCCATGAAACCAAGAAGCGATGAAGCTCGGGTTTGCACGAAATGGAATGTGGGCGAGCTGAGGATGACAGTGTGCACTCTAATGCTTAAGTAGCTAGGACAATTGCGTGTGAAAAGCGGTGAGATGCCAACGGTCGTGCGAGGAACTCGCAGGGCTTCTTTGGTCTCTCCGTCCGTGCGAGAAAAGGGCACCATCAATGGGGTGGATAGCATGGGTGAGGCTGGCAGAGGTGATGGGAGCAGGTGAAGTGCCAAACTGTGGGTGGCGGTTGAAACCAACGAGCGAGCTGGCGCGCGGGGATAAAGGTGAGGTGGAAGATGTACTAACATGCGGGACCGGCATGTCAGCAGAAGAGGGAGGCGACTTGGTGCAAAGCTAGAGCGGGTCAGCAAAGTTGGGCCAGCTCTGATTCGGCCCAATGGGCGAGCGGCAAATTCGAATGGAATTCAGAATCTCCAGAAAAGGCTGAGACTTTGCCCAATTTTTAAACCTATCAAACATACTCCCAAATTCATGAACAATTTTCTGAGGGTTTCTGACACCGTGTAGTTTCTTATGCAAATTTTTCAGGATTTTATCTATTATGTGATTTTCTCGATTCTGTGATTTCCTCAATAATTCTTACAATTTTCTGTTTGCATGTAAATTCACTATTTGATTTATGCAACAGTTCAAAAATCATGCAAAAATAGTTTTCCACACAAAACATATTCAAAATCATTCTCCCACCTATTTTCATTATACTTTCCCAAAATTAGGATTTTTGGGATGTTACAGTTTACATCATTGCAATAATCTCTCGCTTCATGAACAAATTGGCAATTTACAAAAAAATCAAATTAGAGGTTGTTTTGAAAACTATCGCTGTTTTTGTGCAAAGACACAACTTGATCCATAAGCAAGAAAAACCATAAAATGACCAAATTGGCTTGATGATTGCAAAAGCAAACTAGTAGAGATAATAAAGTGCACGCAAGTTTCAAATCCAGATATGACACCAAAAATTCACTCAAGGTCCATATAAAAGAACAATTGTTCAATTTGACCTTTAATCATAGTGGATTTCGAAAATGCAATTCAAACCAAGAATTGAACATTAAGAGCACAAGAATGCATATCTATTGCTCCTCCTCACTAAGATCTACCAATTTTTTGATGTTTCCATTTTCTCCCCTGTTTTCATGCAAAGCTCATTTTAAGCATTTTTACCACAACTTCTCCTCCTTTGACAATGAAGTCATCAAGAAATCACATTTTCCTCTCATCCAAATATTTCAGTTCTAAGAGGAATGGAAGAAGCATAAGGAGCATACTTGAAATGCAAAGGAGTGGCTTTATTTTTGGATTTTAAATTTTTTTAAACAAGAATCTTTGGAGATTACCCAATATAAAGAAGCTAGCAACTTCTCATGCACAAGACATATCAAGTATAAAAGCTAGCATTCTTAAAGGTTAAAGCAGTAAAGCTTATATTACAATGCATCATTTTTTTAGATTAGACATGTCAAGTATGAAAGCTAACAACTTCTGGCTCTACTCATACAAAGCATAATTTAGACATCACTTGGCAATTAAAGATTGGGGAAATTATCTCAGTAACATCGCGTTGGGACGTAATCAGAGGAATGACACTCCATTCATAACGCACTAGAAAATAACATCGTGAACGCCAAATATTATGCCGAATGACATCACCGTCAGCTACTTCCATTTGCAGAATTTTTTAAATATAGAAACTAAGCTCAAAAAATTATAAATTTTTTTGTGGAACCTCCCAACATGTTCAATTGCTTGTGTATTTTTTGTCAAAATTTTATACATTTGATTTTGTCTCTAAACTTTATTGAAGTATATTGTTTGTAGGAATTTTCTAATATAGAAAATGAGGTCCAAACATTATGATTTTTTTTCACAGCCCTTATATAGTGGACTTGAGTGTGTATTTTTTCTAGAATTTTTACAAAATTAACTAATGCAATTTCATAATGTCCATCGTAAGGAGTCTAATATAGAAAATGAGGTCCAAATATTATGAAATTGCATTAATTAATTTTGTAAAATTATGGAAAAATACAAAATCAAGTCCACTATGTAAGGAGCCCGGAAAAAATCATAATGTTTAGACCTCATTTTCTGATTAGAAAATTCGTACAAATAGTATACTTAAATAAATTTTAGAGACAAAAGTATAATGTATAAAATTTTGAAAAAGTACACAAGCAATTGAACTGTGTTTGGAGGCTCCACAAAAATTTGATAATTTTTGAGCTAAGTTTCTATATTTAAAAAATTCTGCAAACAGAAGTAACTGACGCAATGTCATTCGGCATAATATTTGGTGTTCGCGATGTTATTTTCCAGTGCATCACGAACGGAGTGTCGTTCCTCCGATTAAGTCCCAACGTGATGTCACTGAGCTAATTTTCCCATTAAAGATTAAACCCAGACCTTCTAGCTTTAAGGTACAAGCTAAGGCATCAACAAGTAGCTAAGTAAGTAAATCATGCTAAGACAAGCATGCAAGCTATAGCATGACATTAATCAAAAGCTAGCTACATCAACAGGGATAATAAGCAAAGCTTCATTGACTTAAAGGTTGAAGCAGTAAAGCTTATATTACAATGCATCATTTTTTATTTTTCATATGAATGCAATATGATACTATGAGATGCAAGAAAAAGTATCAAAAACCAAAGAAGACACTTGTTGAAGAATACACTTGAAGAAAAGATCAACAAGAATCAAAAGATCAAAAAGGACCAACTGCCCTTCAAACCAACCCATTAGGGTAAACTACCCCCAACTCACTCCTTAGGGTGGAAAACCTAGTAGGATCTAAGAGCTTGGTGAGGATATCTGCCAACTGAGCTTTGGTCTCCACAAATTGTAGCACAATATCTCCCTTCTCCACATGGTCTCTAAGGAAGTAATATCTAATGTCAATGTGCTTGGTCCTAGAATGTTGCACTGAGTTTTTGGCAATGTTAATGGCACTAGTGTTGTCACACAAAAAGGGATACTATCAAAGGTTAACCCATATTCCTTAAGAGTGGAGACCATCCACAAGATCTCACTACAACTAGCAAAGCAGTACATACTCAAATTTCTCAGCAGTGGACTAGCAACAAAAGATTGCTTCCTAGATAACCAAGAGATAAGAGAAGTGCTTAAGAAATGAAAGTGCCCAAAGTGCTCTTCCTATCAAGTCTACAACCCACAAAATCAGAATATGAAAACCCTCTAATGGACTAAGATGATGAACATGAATACCAAATGCCATATTGAAGGGTTGACTGAAGATACCTGAAGATGCGCTTGACAGCTTGTCAATGAGAGGACCTCGGAGAAGATTGAAATCCTGCACATAGGCACACCAAGAAGTGGATGTCCGGTCTCAAAGCCGTAAGATAGAGGGGGAGGCAATCATATTGTGGTACTCGCATTGATCGACAGCTTCTTTATCCTCATCTGGATCCAAAGCAATCGAAGTAGTTATTGTTGTGGCAATTGGCTTGCAATCAACCATATCAAATCTCTTCAATAGATCCTGGGTGTACTTCAATTGATGGATGAAAGTTTCTTCTTTGCATTGTTTGATTTGGAGCCCAAGAATATAATTTAGCTCCTCCATCATGCTCATCTCAAATTCTCAGGACATGGTCTCATAAAAACTAGAAATAAGAGCATTAGATGAGCCACCGAAAATAGTGTCATCTACATATATTTGCACAACAAGGAAACCATGGCCATGCTTGAGAATGAATAGAGTCTTATCTACTTTAACCATCTCAAAATTATTCTTAAGCAAAAAGATATTAAGCCTATCATGCCAATCTCTAGGGGCTTGCTTAAGACCGTACAAGGCTTTGGATAGCTTGAACACATGGTTAGCGAACTAATTAAGATTTTAAAGCCTGGGGGTTGTGTAGCATATACTTCCTCCTCTGTGTATCCATTAAGGAAAGCACTCTTGATATCCATTTGATACAACCTAAAACCTTTAGATGCAGCAAATGCAAGCAAGATGCGAATACCTTCTAATCTAGCCATGGGAGTGAAGGTCTCATCAAAGTCTAAACCCTCTACTTGGCTAAAACCCTAAGCTACCAACCTAGTCTTGTTTCTATGTAACACCCTGGCTATTCGGAAGCCAAGATGTCACCTAAAACATCTAACATACATCCATATTGCGGAAGAATTCGAATAAAATCAACTAATGATAGTATCGAAACAACCAAGACATGATGAAGGTATCCTTCCTTCACCATCTAATCTATTTATTTCAGTTCATTGATAATGAAAGTTCATATGCAGTAATAAATAAACCTCAATGTGGAGAAGGTATCCTTCCTTCACCAATTATAATTTAATTATTACAGTTCATCATTAACGAATGTAAGATAGAACTAAATTTAATCTTGAACATGAATAGGATGATGTGAACGAGTAGTGCGTGTCTACTCCTCCCAAGTGAGCCAACATCGGGGTTACCTAAAATAAACAAACAACGCAAGAGTGAGTCCATGACTCAGCAAGTACATATATCAATAAGATAATCATTCAATATGAATAAGACAAACACATCATCAGGTTCGATCACATCGCAACTGACTACATATGAAGACATGATATGAATGCTCAAAATCAAAGGAATGGACTGCACACATGCATATACCAGTATAGCCGCTGAAACACCGTCGGTGTTCACTCAAGCCCGCATCTTAACAAAAATGCGGGATCCACTTCCGTATGAAGAACGTTTCATACGGTGTCCAACATTGCCCATCTTGGAGTTAATGGGTCTTACATGCCCATTCTGGAATTAATGGGTCTTTCAAATCCACTCCCGTGGACGGGACATGACAATGTCCAACACTGCCCACACTGGAATGGTGGGACTTGCAATCCACTTTCGTGGATGAAACATGCATAATGAATGCATAGAATGAAATACGAATATTGAAAGACATGATAACGAAACATGGATTCAACACATATGAAAGAACATAGACAATCCATCTTCTCTCGTATCATACAAAATCACAGCATGACCATATAAACATTCATCAATCACAATCATTAAGGGTGGCAATGTACTTGCCTTCCGCGATGCGACGCGTTAGTCGGCAAAGGTGATACTCCTAAACCCGAGGCTTCACCTCCTAAACAAGTAAAATAATTTCAATAAGGACATAATATACCCAACACTACTAATCGGCGTTCTACCTTGCTTTCCTGATGACTCAAGTCATTCTTACAAAGCCTAAACTGAAAACAACGATTTCTGCCATAAACTGTATCTGGACAGCAGCACGGAAATTAACATAACTCAATGTCTGGAAGTCGAAAATGGTAAACCCAATTGCTGTAGCTTCTTAACTGACTAATCTACAATACTCTAGTTGACGTGATAAACCAATTTGGCCAATTTAATGGGTTAATAAATGCTTGAACTTTCAGTACAGAAACTGTCAACAGAATGAACAGCAGAATTAAAAGATCATAACTTTCATTAGGTAACTCCAAATTGAACATTCTTTACCAATCTGAAAAGGTCATCGAATCCTCTACAATAACCTAGTTGGGTGAACTTTCAGTTTCGACCAATTTCCTTTCAAAATTTAGGAAATAACCAGACAGTTTATTCTCGTCAGATTTCTGGCGGCAGGTACTAAAACATCCATAACTTTTGACTCAGACCTCGGAATCAAGTAAACTTGGTGGCCACTGAAACTTAAGAACGAGGCCTACATATCTCTAGGAGACCAAACCTTCAGATTCTGCCTAAAAATAACCGAAACAACCCCTCCAACATACTGGACAGAACTGAACGAAACGCGGACAGACTGGAATTTAACAAAACTACTCGCCACTTAACGAAAGACTTCTAGAAATCCCAAGAACACATCGTTACCCTTGACGACGTGGGAGATGACGCTGAGTGAGCCTCGAAGAAGAAGTTGGTGGTGATTTCCTCTTCTTGTTCCACAGCCCACGATCGTCGTCCCCGATCCTCGCGAAGACCGCAACGGAAGGAGACCAACACCGCAGCGGGAAGAAGTCTTGAGGGCAGCACCATGGAGGAAAACCAGGGAGGGGAGGAGGCAAGGCGCACAGGAGGGGAGGCCAAAGGGCGCGGCCAAAGGGGAGAGGGAGAAGTGGGGAAAATTAGGGTTTCCCACCCTTTAAGTTGGTGGCCACTAGATGGGCCTATGGGCCTCTAGCCTGAGCCCGTGTTGTCCAAAAACACAGAAAACCCTTCTAATCTCCCGATTAAACGTTTTTCCAAAAGAAACCTTCTACCGATTAATTATTCTCTCCCGAAAATTAATTTAGCACTATCGGAGAATTACACTAATTCTCTCTTAATTTGTATTGCACTCTCAAATGAAACTCGGGATATTACATTCTACCTCTTAAAAGGATTCACCCAATCTAAACACCGAATCTATACGAAAGAAAATCGTGATCGAATGAAACAATGACAAACAAACAAGCACCGCTTTGAACGAATCCGATATCGATCACGCAAACGAAACTCCATCTTCCAAGTGGCCTCACTCTCGGCCGATGGGACCACAACATAAGGACGAAACGACGCCGTACTAACCCTCAACTCCACATTTCTAGGTACACCCATTGGACAAGACTCAAGGTAAGATCCTACTCGGTCCACTACGCAAACGAAATCTCAAACTCGATCTCCCAGAACTCACTCAACACGAGAACATACAAGACGTTACGCATTCGCGCATGTACTCGAGACAGGTCCTAGCGATACGCCAACTAGCTTAAAAGAACCCAATGTACCTTGGGTTAACCTTCCCATTGAAACCGAACCACACGACAAGCACGAAGAACACGAAACTC
The DNA here is from genome assembly GCA_036346255.1 of Ampelocalamus luodianensis. Lineage (NCBI taxonomy): Eukaryota > Viridiplantae > Streptophyta > Magnoliopsida > Poales > Poaceae > Ampelocalamus > Ampelocalamus luodianensis. The sequence continues at coordinate 54,637 of JAYEVH010000300.1, read as the reverse complement.
ATGTTCCACCTTTCAATCGAACTCTTCACTAAAGCAAGGATCACCTCCTTTAACCGGAAACATACAATCGAATTCTTTTAAGCAAACTCTTTTACCGGCAAAACCATCCGAATAAGAAAGATTCACGTCACAACTAGATGTTACCAACTGGCATCAAGAGTAAAATCCGAAATCGAATTTCATCACGAAAACCTTTCCACCCTCCAAGTGGCGGTTTGCGAATAAACGCCACGAAAACCAAAGGAGGAATCATTTTAAATGCCCAAATCGAACTTCCTTATTCTTCCCGAACCGATAAGAACCACACATACCAAAATCGAGTCAAACTCGACTTACGAAAGACATTGGTCAACAAAGACAAAGCTCAAGCGAGAATTAAGAAAACGCTTCACTAATCAAGAAGACATTTTTTCCCTTAGTTTCACTTTTTGGAATAAAACATATCTCCAACCTTGGAATTCGATTCATCGCATACCACACGGTCTCAACCATCTTCATTTAACATCCTCAAGTTAGGTTTAAATCAAATACATCTTCCACACCGTTGTAGAGAGACCCTATTGATTCCATCGAATACTCTAGACAACTCATTCAACTGATGACATTAATTTGATAGAAGGCACCAAAGCACCTAAAAACCCATACAATCTCATCACCTCCAACTTTCAAGAATATCACATCGAATTTTCATTACACCCGCCATGAACTACATCAAAAGGGTTCTATCGCCAATCATTCCACTTCTCGAATACTCCAGCTTTTCTATCTCCTCTACACACAAATCTTTGGGCGACCAAAAGTTTAGCATGAAAATGGAAAGCCCAAATTTAACCTCTAAGACCTCTACAACGAATTCCTCTTATAACAAATAATGAAATCATCGGATTAAATCTCTAAGATTCCCAATTCGACATACTCACTCATTGACATCATCAGAATCATTCATACAATATCACGATACTTTCAATAGAGTTACTCTATAAAATTGATTACTGTTTCCATACATTTGATAATCCCCAACATTCCAACATGAACCAAGGTTCTGAACTACACTATACCATAGGTCCTACTTAGTCGAACAATATACAATTTTACTTGAAACCATACATTCCATCTCAATCAACTTCCTCCAAGAGGTTCAGTCAAAACCAACTCATCTTCTATTACTTCTCCAATAGTGGGTAGCAAAATCTCACCCCTACAATCACTTAACCACCACCAAACAATTAACAACTCACGATTTGTAAAACTTTATAGCACAAAACGGTTGATCCTTTCTCAAAAGAAAGAGGCGAACAAGAACAACTTTCACCACACAGAAAATATTGTTGCTCACAAAGTGAGCACGAGACCAAAAGAAATAACTGTAATGAAGATCCGGGAAAACGAAAGTTGAGTTCACAAATGAGGGTACGCATCACCTCAAAATGGAAATAGCAAATAACAACCAATAAGAAAATGACATTGCGATTGAAACTCGACAACTCTTGAGTGAAAAGAGCAAAAGTTTATGAACAATTCAAATAACCACGAGTTACAAAACTTGACTCAAATTCTCAAATATTCCTATCTGCACTCTTTCCTTTAACACTAAATTAATTCTTTGACTAACAACGCTTTGCCACAATGAACAAGATAAGGTCTTTAGTCCAAACCACACGGACTAAATAAGAACCAATAAAATTCCTCAATACGTCCTATTTGTTCGTAACAATTCAACTACACACTAAACATGAGATCCAAATAATCTCACCACCAAACTCAAACATTTCCAATTACGGATTTCATGAAAAACAAGCGATTATTCTCCTCTTAAAGGAACCAACATAACTTCTTTGATTGCAACCTTACGTTGTCAACTCGCACCAAAGAGCCTTTAAAATTAAATCACACAAATCTCTTAAGAAGCAACAGACAATCCAATACCTTAATTTATTTTAAAAAAATTCAGCTACGGATGATTCAATAGCTCAAAGAAAATATCACAAAAGCTAAACTTGAATTATTCTCATTTGAACGATATCACCAAGGCGATCAAATTACTATGGGTATTAACATCAATTTCACAACAACAATTAGAAAACACTTCAAAAGACCCACGTGAAAAGAATGAGTTGATTCTTTCTCAAAAGAAGAGACAAATGGAAACAATTTTCACCAACTAGAAAACTCATCCACCACTCGCACTGAACATGGGACCAAGATAACAAACCAATTAAGCAATGAACTCACAGAACATAAGTGGAGTCCACAGTTGAACGCATAAGCCTCGCAAGAAGAGAATATCGAACCTTAACAGATAAGAACAAATAAGTATTCAAAATCGAAGCACTTGCATCACTGAAGAACCATTGCAACTTTGTAACATAACATGACTCGATAAACTTCATTTACTACATAAAAGCCTGAACCCTCAAAAGATCATGAACATAAAACTTGAAATTTGATCATTTAGATAATATCACCATGGGTGATCAAATTACTACGAGAATTAACCTCATTCTCACATTTTGACTATTTAATAACATCGACAACATACACTAGTACCAAGAGTCATCAAACTTTATTACTCCATCCTAAAACTTCCCAAAGGGAACACAAACCATAAGGTTGAAACAAATTTATCATAACAAGATTATGCTAAGCAATAACGATATCACAAGGCACGCTATCAAAGACTACTTACGAAATTCGTCTACTCCACTGTGGGTGTTGCTCAACACCTTCTTTAGCGCTCAATAACAAATGATGATTGTATTAATCATGTATGAACATACGGTACTAATTCCATTTGCAAACACATAACCATATATAAACATAGACTCACATTTCACCTTTGTTCGTAAATCATTTCAAAACATGATTAAAGATTCACTAACATAATTTTCTATAAACAAGGTTTCACGAATCGATACACCGGCACCCATCCGGTCCTTTATACAAGTTTCAACAATTTTAGCATACCATGAAATAGATAAATCTAGCTCTTATGTAAGATCTATAGGTTCTGAACAGATATGGACAGTCTTTATTTAACATACAGCATGTATCAAATACAAGGATATCTCAAATTAATCAATTTCACTTTCATAGATGGTAGTTAAGAATAGTTGATTTGCACCATGCTAATAACCCAATTTGGTAACTCATATCGTAACAATTTATTCGCTTAGTTATAAATTCTCAATTTAAGCATGGCAAGACATCACAAAAGGATTCTAACACCTTACTACAAGAAAGAGAGACTTCAAACCTCAACGTCAAGTAATCTAAAAGAAACGATAAAGCCAAAGCTTTCCCATGCAAACGAACTTACAATGAAAACTCTTCACAAACCAAGTTATCAAACGAGTAAATGAGTCATTCTTTTCCAATGAGAAAGAAGGAGCAACCAAGAAAACATCAATCTTGCCAATTGACAACGATCACAAGTAGTAGAAACAACTCAACAATCGAAAAGCAATAATTGTTTCAGAGAACCAAGAGGATCTATGGAAAACCATAACTATCATGGACCACAAACCCCAAGAAGTTCATCAACCACCACAGACAAGAATTGCCAAATTCAAATCAAGAAAGAGAACAACTTTCTAAAGCAACTCACGCTTAACACCAAACTATGGTACTGGGTAACTACTCCTCTAACCACGTTTCGCGAACGGTGGTGTAACTCGTGAATCCCGGAGTAACAACCACGACCTCCACTTCTTATCATCCGATAACATCACGCTTCACCGAAATACTCAATTATGAATATACAGATCATCTCATGACAATCATAGTATTAGTTTATAGATATTGAATATCATAGCACATCATAGATTAACAACAAGAATAACGAAGATGTAGCAATTCAACATTTGCTCAACAAATGAAACATTACAACAGATAATGCGAAGCAATGTAATTTCCAACCCCACCCATCAGGTACAAGTGTGTCATTTTAATGTTCTTCTATTAACCACGGACCTAAAGCCCGCTCGATACCAACTGTAACACCACAGCTATTCGAAGCCAAGATGTCACCTAAAACATCTAACATACATCCATATTATGGAAGAATTCAATAAAATCAACTAATGATAGTATCGAAACAACCAAGACATGATGAAGGTATCCTTCCTTCACCATCTAATCTATTTATTTCAGTTCATTGATAATGAAAGTTCATATGCGTAATAAATCAACCTCAATGTGGAGAAGGTATCCTTCCTTCACCAATTATAATTTAATTATTACAGTTCATCATTAACGAATGTAAGATAGAACTAAATTTAATCTTGAACATGAATAGGATGATGTGAACGAGTAGTGCGTGTCTACTCCCTCCCAAGTGAGCCAACATCGGGGTTACCTAAAATAAACAAACAACGCAAGAGTGAGTCCATGACTCAGCAAGTACATATATCAATAAGATAATCATTCAATATGAATAAGACAAACACATCATCGTTCGATCACATCACAACCGACTACATATGAAGACATGATATGAATGCTCAAAATCAAAGGAATGGACTGCACACATGCATATACCGCAGATAGCCGCTGAAACACCCGTCGGTGTTCACTCAAGCCCGCATCTTAACAAAAATGCGGATCCACTTCCCGTATGAAGAACGTTTCATACGGTGTCCAACATTGCCCATCTTGGAGTTAATGGGTCTTACATGCCCATTCGGAATTAATGGGTCTTTCAAATCCACTCCGTGGACGGACATGACAATGTCCAACACCGCCTACATCGGAATGGTGGGACTTGCAATCCACTTTCGTGGATGAAACATGCATAATGAATGCATAGAATGAAATACTTAATATTGAAAGACATGATAACGAAACATGGATTCAACACATATGAAAGAACATAGACAATCCATCTTCTCTCGTATCATACAAAATCACAGCATGACCATATAAACATTCATCAATCACAATCATTAAGGGTGGCAATGTACTTGCCTTCGCGATGCACGACGCGTTAGTCGGCAAAGGTGATACTCCTAAACCCGAGGCTTCACCTCCTAAACAAGTAAAATAATTTCAATAAGGACATAATATACCCAACACTACTAATCGGCGTTCTACCCTGCTTTCCTGATGACTCAAGTCATTCTTACAAAGCCTAAACTGAAAACAACGATTTCTGCCATAAACTGTATCTGGACAGCAGCACGGAAATTAACATAACTCAATGTCTGGAAGTCGAAAAATGGTAAACCCGATTGCTGTAGCTTCTAACTGACTAATCTACAATACTCTAGTTGACGTGATAAACCAATTTGGCCAATTTAATGGGTTAATAAATGCTTGAACTTTCAGTACAGAAACTGTCAACAGAATGAACAGCAGAATTAAAAGATCATAACTTTCATTAGGTAACTCCAAATTGAACGTTCTTTACCAATCTGAAAAGGTCATCGAATCCTCTACAATAACCTAGTTGGGTGAACTTTCAGTTTCGACCAATTTCCCTTTCAAAATTTAGGAAATAACCAGACAGTTTATTCTCGTCAGATTTCTGGCGGCAGGTACTAAAACATCCATAACTTTTGACTCAGACCTCGGAATCAAGTAAACTTGGTGGCCACTGAAACTTAAGAACGAGGCCTACATATCTCTAGGAGACCAAACCTTCAGATTCTGCCTAAAAATAACCGAAACAACCCTCCAACATACTGGACAGAACTGAACGAAACGCGGACAGACTGGAATTTAACAAAACTACTCGCTCACTTAACGAAAGACTTCTAGAAATCCCAAGAACACATCGTTACCCTTGACGACGTGGGAGATGACGCTGAGTGAGCCTCGAAGAAGAAGTTGGTGGTGATTTCTCTTCTTGTTCTACAGCCCACGATCGCCGCCCCCGATCCTCGCAAGACCGCAACGGAAGGAGACCAACACCGCAGCGGGAAGAAGTCTTGAGGGCAGCACCATGGAGGAAAAACCAGGAGGGAGGAGGCAAGGCGCACAGGAGGGGGAGGCCAAAGGGGCGCGGCAAAGGGGAGAGGAGAAGTGGGGAAAATTAGGTTTCCCCACCCTTTAAGTTGGCTGGCCACTAGATGGGCCTATGGGCCTCTAGCCTGAGCCCAGTTGTCCAAAAACACAGAAACCCCTTCTAATCTCCCGATTAAACGTTTTTCCAAAAGAAACCTTCTACCGATTAATTATTCTCTCCAGAAAATTAATTCTAGCACTATCGGAGAATTACACTAATTCTCTCTTAATTTGTATTGCACTCTCAAATGAAACTCTGGATATTACATTCTACCCCTTAAAAGGATTCACCCCTTAAAAGTTCTAACTCAAATTTATCTAGGTTATCTATCTTAAGAATGAAGTACTTAGCACCAAAGATTCTAAAATGAGAGACAAAAGACTTTCTTCCAAATCGAAGCTCATAAGATATCTTGCCCAAAGGTCTCAAGAAGACACGATTGGCAAGATGACATGTTGTTGCAAGAGCTTCAACCCAATATCTCCTTGGAGTGTTGTATTCATGTAGCATCATTCTAGCTATCTCAACCGTGGTCCTGTTTCTTCCTATCCACCACACCATTTTGTCAGTGGGACGTGAGAGAGGTGAACTTATGCTCAATACCCGATCAAAGACAAAAAGAGGCAAATAAAGAATTATTAAACTCTATGTTATTGTCACTGCAGATTGCTCTTAAGGCACTAGGGAGTTCAGAAGACAAGTGAAGAGCCAAATCATGAAAATGGTCAAAAGCTTCATCCATAGGGGCCAAGAAGAACCCCCAAGAGTATCTTTTAAAAAAGGAAGAAGTCCATTCTACCCCCTCAAGTATCGACATGCGGACACCTAACCCCCTGAACTAAAAAACCGGACAACCTACCCCCTCCGGCTGTTTTGTACGGTGGTTTTGCTGATGTGGCGTCCGCTCAGCCCGGTTTCACGAAGTCAGCGCTTACTTGGCTAGGTGAGCTGGCGGTTTTTTCTCTCCTCCCTCGCCTTCCTCGCCACTTCCCCCTCCCCCCTCACCGCCTGCTGGCTCAGTGCACGCCGCCCCCGCCGCCTACAACGCCCTCATGTCCTCATACTCCCACGTGGTCGCCCGGCGAGGTGCCGCGCTCTTCGCTCCTCCTCCCCACCGCGCCTCTCTTCACAACCTCATCTCCTCCCTCGTTGCCTCCGGTCGCCCCTTCGCCTCCTCTCGCCATCGACCTCCCACCCACCGCATCCACCTTAACCACGCTGCTCAAGTCCTATGATGCCTCGTTAGACTCCGTGTACGATGTCTTCCTCGCCATGGCCGCCCTCGACACCGCCGCGTACAACTGCCTCCTCCAACGCCTTCACCCACGGGGCCCTCAACCTCCTCGACTCCAACTCCTGCTCCCTCACCGCCTCCAGCACCGCTCGCTCCAGCAACGCACACCTCACATATTCTCTCCTCCACTCCATGCTTCGCCACGGCCTCCTCCCCGACCGTCGCGCCTAAACCGCAGCACTCTCCCACCTCCGCCCCGCCCAGGCGCTTCGCTTCTTCGACATCGTCCTCCACCACCTCCAACGTTCACCATCCAGCAACATATTGCTCGGCTTGACGTCTCCATGGATCACTGACGGATGCACAACGGAATGGAGGTAATGGAGCGCAGCGGCTATGTCGCGGGTGACCACGAGCGGCCGCGGCCACTCGGACATCAGCTCGGGGCACCTCTTCCCCAGCAGTGCATCCTGTAGTGACCCATTGGGCATGAGCTCGTACATCAACATCATACGGCGGCGGCGCGAAGAGAGAGTAAGCGAAGGGCAGGAGGATGGAGGGCATGGTCTCGTGGCCATATCCGAGGAGGTGAGAGGCGAGGGAGAGCTCGTTGTGCAACTCACGCTCACCCTGGAGGGAAACCACAACGTCCATGACCTTCACGGCCACGGCCTGCCACGACCTGGGTAGCGTGCCATGGAACACGGGGCCAAACCTGCCCTGCCCCAACTTGCTCCCCACCGCGAAGCTGCCCATCGCGCGCCGTAGCTGCTGGTACGACAGCCTCCGCAGCTCGAGTGCGGACTGCCTCCTCGCCCCTGGCCCCGCCACCGCGGCTCACTTCCTCACCCACCGCAGCCAGATGAGCAGCGCGAAGGCCACTAAGATCAGCGTCGCCGCCCAGAAAGGGGAACTGCTCCCCTGCCAACTCACCTAGCCCACACATCGGTCTACGTGGCAAAACCAGGCCACCCAGATGCCACATCAGCAATACCACCGCACGAAACAGTCGAATGAGGTAGGTTGTCTGGTTTTGCAACTTAGGGGTGTTAAAGGGCCGGTTGTTGTGGGGACCCCGGTAATTATCTCCATAAGACCGAGATTAGACAAGGTCTTAGGGACATAATCACGGGTCTCCGGTAAATGAATTCCAATTTAACTCGATCCAAGTGAGAGGCTTAGCCGAATCCTAGAGCATCAACGATCATACGCGCTGCTCCTTTGCGAGCGCTACATGATTGTCGATTCTCTTTCGATCCGAAGCACTACACTTAGTGAGTTAAATGGGAATTCATCAACAACGAGTATGACTTATATTGGCTCCCAAGATCAACGACCAATATACTCATACTCTCATCCAACGTTGATTACATCCATACAACGATACAACAAGAGATTTAAAAGACATATTGCATAATAGTTAAGGTCTACACTTTATTACATACGCCGACCGCCAAATTCAAGTAAATTATCAAGTAGCAATGAAGCAAATAAATAAAGCAAAAGACCAGTGAGTGGTATGCCCAACACCCATCGGCAACCGATCGGGGTTAAATGGCAAGACACTACTCGTTAGTGTCGCCAAAGTCGACACTAGCGAGATCGTCGTAATCATAACCTTCTCACCAAAAGGCCAAGAAACATCCGCCGAGTACAAGTGTACTCGCAAGTCTTACACAAATAAAAATAGTTATGCATAAGGGTCATTCAAAGGATGGCTCATATTGGTTTAGTTTTATGAAAGAGACGCAACAATTTAACATCCTACACATACTAGTTTTTCATGTGCCCATTTAAAATCAGATTTGAAGTAGAAGTAAAACATGTAGTAAAACATTTCAAGAATAAACAATTGAATCATACTAAGACCAAAGTGGCAGCCCACTTTGATATACTAAACACATGAACAACCCGCTCATGACGAATACCAAGTTCAACCACAATTTTAATTAAAAGTCTAACAATAGTAACTCCCGAACTCAAGCGGTTGTCCATAACCGTGGACACGGCTATTCGAATAGATTTATACCCTGCAGGTGTACTACTTTACCCACACGACTTGATTAGCCCGTAAGCCTCCAGAGGCCTCTCAAATAGCACACTTCCTATGGTATGCCTACGGGTAAATCAAGATACATCATTTTCAAAGAAGAAAGCCCCATTGGGCTAAGTCCCCTGTGAGATGGTTCCTTGCCTAGTACAAGCGTCGATAGCACTTGCTAGGGGCTCACAAGTTATATTGGAAATACCGATGCAATCAAAACAAAAGAATTGGTGCTCCTTGCACACTATAAAGGATTACATCGGCTCCTCAAAGAACATAGGATTTCACGGTCGCTATGCCCTTACACCACCAAGGACTTAACACAATAAAACCCTCCCCTACTTAACCATACGGCACCCATACACCGCGTGTGGCAAAGACGAGTGTACTTGAATTAACGACGTTACCAAAGTTCGGTCCTCAATTGTCCGCATAAGTCATTCCACATACCCAATTCTCGTGCACAAAGACACCATCACTAACCAACACTTGTCCGACCAAATCTCATTTAGAAATGACAGAGTTTTACTCATAAAACAGCTACAAAGATCTGAGGTAAAAACATAAAGTAAGAGTTGTGTGTATCCCAAAACCATCGGGTTATTCCCGACGATCGAACTACTGTATCTAGACTTGCATGGCTAAGCAATTCTATAGCCCAAAATTCACACATCCTATCTTAAGCATATGGGAGTTGGCATAATTCAAGATTAACCTCAAGCATAGGACATAACTAAACTACACATCACAAAAATATTGACATAATCAAAATAGCATGCAAGCAATTATCATTGCACTAACTTAACCAAAACTGGGATCAATTATGATGCAAAAGAAAGTTCAAATGATGCTTGCCTTGCTGGTACAAAGAGCTGCTCGCCTCGATGAGCGTAAGAGTCGATATCAATATGCTCGGATCTATATAATTATAACATCAAATAAATACCGAGAAAACAACTCAAAAACTAAAATGCTCAAAAATGCATGATTTTTCTACAGTAGTTAGATCATGATTTTAAATGGATTTAGGTAAAAGAATTATTTCAGTTTGATTTAGTATATGGAAGTTATAATGGTTTGAATTTCAGATTTGATATGTAGTCATTTATATAATTTAATTATGAAGTGAAATTTTGTAGAACAGTGGTGGGGTGAAGGATTACATAGGTAAATAGGTAATATTATTACAAGTTCAGAATAGTTGAGTTTGTCCCATTTGGAGTTCTTATGATTTAGTTATTGATTTTCAAAGTCATCAGCCTTTTATAGTATACAAATAATGGAGTTAAGGAGTGTATTCTCCCAAAAATAGTTTCTATGACAGAGGTAATGTGGAGACCATTTTTAGAATTAAGTTCACTGAAAATGAAAATTATCAGAAGTGGTCTCACTATTTTTGGAGTTTTCAACATTTACTTATGTATTTTTAAAGATTTCAGTCATTTTTCTATTGTACAAATAATGGTTCTAATGGATTAATTTCCAAATAATACTCTCTGCTACAGAGACAAGTTTGAAACAAATTTTAATATAAGGTTCATTAAAAATGAAAATTTCCAGAAGGGGTTTCATGTGATTTGGAGGTGATATGAAATAGTTATGCATTTTAGAAGTTACCACTGTTTTTCAGTGTAAAAGTAATTCTTTTTCCAGATTTTCTAAAAGAACTCAGTATTTTTCTCACGCACCCGCAGCTAGCTAACGCGGCTGACAAGTGGGACCGGGTTCAAGGGTTTGACCCAGTCAAAAAGACTTGGCCTCGACCGCTAGGACGAAGACGTATTCCAAGAATACGTTTTTCAGACCTCCAAACGTGAAACCGTCCTAAGCATGCTAGGAATACGTTTTCTCTTTAACGAAAACGTACTCTACAATTTACGCATCCACTTAAACAACCTGGGGCCCACAAGTCCGTGGATCAGAACCTCACTAAGCCACGCCATTAGATTAAGCTAATCCGACAATTACACTGTTTTCGGTTGTCAAAACCGACAACAGTGCCATGCTCAGCCGTGGCGTTGCGCACTCGCCGGCGGCGAGGGAAGGATGGAGAGCGCGGTGTACAAGCTAAAACGGAAGGACATTAGTGAGAGCTACCTTCCGGTGGTGACTTTGCCGGAGAAGAGGCACGGTGGCGTGCCGGCGGCGGCGTTGAGCGGAGGAGGAGCGTGCGGTGCCGAGGGATCTCGAGGAAGGAACCACTCCGAGGCAAATGGGTGCTGGATCTACACTCCTGGGGCGCAAACGACGCTGAGGAAGAGGCACGGGAACCAAGGGTCTTCGTGTTCAACTCCGGCGGCAAGAACCACGGCGGTGCGAGAGGGGTCACCGCGCGGTGGCGCTCGAGAACAAGAAAGGATAAAGTGAGGTGGGAGTAGAATCAGGGCACCCGTGAGACGGTCCCAAAGGAGGGAATGGCCTGGGAGCTCACCGTGCCGACGTCGGGGAAGAAGACGAGCTTCCACGGCCGAGAGTTAGGAAACTAGAAAACACAGAGCTCCTGTGCCATAATCGACAAATTAAGAGAGGGTTCCACTCCTACAATCTAGAACATGAGGTGACGCACAAGAAATGAAAAGGTTCTTACTGGAGATGAAGATGACACCGAGGTTGCTTCCAGAGCGCGTTCTGGGACCTCCAATGGCACCACCGTGGCCCGGGAGCTACAAGCAACAAGAGAGGTCGAGCTTAGCAAAAATGGACGAGGGATTGCACAAGAAGCAGATTGGAACCACCCGGTGGGAGCTTACCCAAGTAGAAACCGAGGCAAAGCTTCCTCTTCTCCGCCAAACAGAGAAGAAGTGAGCCAAAGGTAGGCGCGGAGGCGGTTTTAACCCGAGTGAGTGACGGCAATGGGGCGGCGTTAGACGAGGGCGCTCGGGATTGGCTATGAGGCGGTGGATCCACGGGGTGAGAATCGCCTCAACGGCCAAAACAGGAAGTTCGAACGCGCGGCGCGGCGCTCGAGTCTGAGGTGATAGGAAGAAGACGGCCGACAAACGGGCCCACCGGTCGCGATACAAGGCGTGGCGCGCGTAGCGAATGGTTGATCAAGACCGCCGGATTGCGAATGGACGGACCAGATGATTGGGGGCATTCGGACAGGTCGACGGGGTGGCGAGATCTGGACTGTTGATCTTCAATCCGACGGACGCATGTGAGGTGCAGTTAGGCGGTTGGGTCGAGTCCAGTCACTGAGCCGGACTCGAGTCGGAGGAACAGTACTAGGGTTTGGGCTAGGGTTTGACCGCAAATTTAATTTATTTCTCTCTACTTTGACCGAGGCTTAGAAATAGAAATAAATTTCCAAAAATTATGAAATAAATTGTGGAGGTTCCTGAGATGATATAGTTCCCATAAAAATTATAAAACCCTACTGTTCATAGTATAGTTTGTGATATTTAATTTTAAACATGTTGTATGTCTATGAATGTTGTTTGAATTTTAATGGGGTTCAAACTAGTCCTAAAAATTTGGGAAAAATTATATTAATTCATGATAATTAATTTAGTATTTGAATAAATTGGTTCCAGATGATGATCCCAACTTTTTATCACTGATTTGAATTGAAAATGAATTTTGATGTGTAGGTTCACCTCAAATTAGATTTTCCAAGTACAATATAATATGAAATGGTTTGAATTCAATAATGCATGCTAATGAAATACATATTAATCCATTTTAATTGTTGGGGTTGTGACAAACCTCCCCTTACAAAAGATCTCGACACGAGATCCGTGGAGAAGAATTAGAAGATTTTCATTGGAAGTTATAATTCATGTTGTCTTGATTTCCTTCAAAGATAGTGCGACAAGTTATAATTTACATTAATATGTTTTACCTCTCCTTTCTTGATATGAAGGCACTTCATGTAGAGAAGAGTTCGATATGCCTCTCGCATCCGGTCTTCACGCTCCCAAGTTGCTTCATTCTCCGTGTGGTTGCTCCATTGAACCTTGACGAACTTGATGTTACGATTCCTAGTCTTACGCTTCGGTTTCCTCAAGGATACGAATCGGGCTCTCTCGATAAGATAGATCGGGTTGCAAGTCGAGTTTATCCAACGCGTTGCTTCCGTTGGGACTCAAGACATTTCTTGAGTTGGGAGACATGGAAGACGTTATGCACGCTCGAGAGTGATGGTGGCAACTCCAACCGGTATGCCACCGATCCCAACTTAGCTAGAATACGGAAAGGTCCAATATAGCGAGGTGCTAATTTACCTTTGATTTGGAAGCGACGTACTCCTTTCATAGGAGAGACTTTAAGATATACATGATCGCCCACTTCAAACTCAACTCGCGACGACGACGGCCCGCATATGACTTCGACGTGATTGAGCCGTCCTAAGTCGTTCGCGAATGACACGAACTTGTTCTTCAAAGATCTTCCACTAAGGTTGGACCATAGAATGGCCTCTCCCCGGCTTCGGACCAGTTCAAAGGCGTTCTACAAGCTCTCCCATATAATGCTTCGAAGGGCGACATTTGAATGCTCGATTGGAAACTATTGTTGTAGGAGAATTCCGCAAACGGTAAACATTTTTCCCAACTATCACTGTAGGATAACACACAAGCCCGGAGAAGGTCTTCCAAAACTTGGTTTACCCTCTCGCTTGTCCATCCGCTTATGGGTGATAAGCGGAGCTAAAGGATAGGTTGGTTCCCATTGCTTGATGTAAGGCCTCCGAAATGAGAGGTGAATTGGGGACCTCATGCTAAACGATCACCTTTGGTACACCATGGAGACAAACAATTCTGGAAATATAAAGTTCTGCTAGTTTGGCCCCGGTGTAAGTGGTCTTGACAGGAATAAAATGGGCAACCTTGGTCAAACGATCCACAATCACCCATATAGAATCAAATCCAATTCTGGTTCTAGGAAGGCCGGTGATAAAATCCATGCCAACTTCTTCCCATTTCCACTGGGGAATGGGCAGGGGATCTAGAGTACCAGCTGGTTTCAAGTGCTCAGCCTTAACTCTTTGACATAGATCGCACTCGCCACATAACGCGCAACGCTTTTGCTTCATTCGGCCCACCACGCTTTCTTTTTCAAATCTTGATACATTTTTGTACTCCCGGGGTGGATAGAGAATTTGGAGTTATGAGCCTCCTTGAGAATCAATTCTCTCAAGTGGCGATCAAATGGTACCACCATACGGTCCCCAAACCATAGAGTACCTTGTGCATCTTGCTTAAAACAATTAGCCTTGCCTTGTTTCATTAGTTCTAAAATTTTAGCCACTTCCGCATCAGTTTTCTGGGCTTCCCTAATCTGGTCCTCAAGTGTGCAAGTCACACTGAGGGCTGCAAGCGAACCTTCTTCAACTATCTCCGGTGTAGGCTTTGCAATGCAGCACATAAGCTCGCAGAAAAGGAGTTACCGACAAACGCTTGCATTGATATTTTCTCGCTCAATGCGCTGGCCACTACATTAGCCTTCCCTGGATGGTAATGGAGTCCCATATCATAATATTTAATCAACTCAAGCCATCGTCTTTGTCTCAAATTCAGGTCAGCTTGGGTGAAAATATATTTAAGGCTCTTATGGTCGGTGTAGATCTCGCAACGATTACCGATGAGGTAATGTCGCCAAATTTTCAAGGCATGAACTACAGCCGCGAGCTCAAGGTCGTGTGTGGGATAATTGGCCTCATGGGGCCTCAATTGCCTCGATGCGTAGGCCACCACTCGGCCGTCTTGCATAAGCACACAACCGAGCCCGTGGCGAGATGCATCACAATAGATATCAAAGCTCTTGTGAATGTCTGGCAGAACAAGTACGGGAGCTTCCGTCAGGCATTCTTTCAGGGTTTGGAAACTTCGTTCGCATTCCGCTGTCCACTCAAATTTCTTTTCTTTCTTTAGAAGTTGGGTCATAGGCTTCACGATTTTTGAGAAATTCTTGATGAACCTACGGTAGTATCCCGCAAGTCCAAGAAAACTACGAATGTCGGTGACACTCTTAGGTTGCTTCCATTCAAGGACATCTCGCACTTACTAGGATCAACAATGACACCGCCTTAGATAGGATATGTCCCAAGAAACTAACCTCTCGAAGCCAAAACTCACATTTGCTGAATTTGGCGATACGGTGATGGTGGAAGCTTCTCTAACACAAGTCTCAAGTGTCGCTCATGCTCAAGATCAAACTTAGAGTAGACAAGGATATCATCAATGAAAACCACTACAAACTGATCCAAGTATTCCATGAACACCGAATTCATGAGGTTCATGAAATAAGTCGGGCATTGGTCAAACCAAAGGACATGACCGTGTACTGCATAAACCGTAACGAGTAGAGAAGGCGGTCTTCTAATGTCCTCGGTTCTAACTTTAACTGATGGTAGCCTAATCTCAAGTCAATTTTGGAGAACACCGAGCTCCACTAAGCCGATCAAATAGGTCATCGATCCGCGGAGCGATACTTGTTCTTGATAGTGACCTCATTCAACTGACGGTAGTCAACACACATCCGTAGACTCTTGTCTTTCTTCTTGACAAAGAGAGCCGCATCCCCAAGGCGAGGAGCTAGGCCTGATGAAACCCTTGTCTTGCAACTCCTGTTGTTCTTTTAATTCACTAGCTCATTGGGCGGCATCCGATACGGTCTTTTGAGATGGGCGCATGCGGTGCAAGCTCAATGACAAACTCTACCTCTCGGTCGGGGGCATGCCCGAAGTTCTTCAGGAACACATCAGATACTCACTCACCATCGGTACCTCCTCTAACTTGAGGAGGTACTCGCCTCAAAGCATATAGGTGAGAACTACCGCTAAAGGTGCAAAGACGACTGGATGCCGTCTTCGCTAGTCACCGAGATAGACCATTGGGCACAATCAATCTTCCCCGATTCTTAGATAACCAATCCATCCCTAAGATAACATCAATGCCCACCGAACTTATCACTATTAAGTTTCTTTGAAAAGTTAACATTTTGTATTTCAATTTTACGTCCTGCAGACTTGATCGGCGAGAAAACCGACCCGGGACCGAATATGATAAGGTGGGTGCGGTGTATGTATCTTGAATTGGTTAATTTCAGCATACTCGTTTTAATAAATGAATGAGACGCCCGTAATCAAATAGAACGGATGCAGGACATGAATTAACAAGTAGTGTACCTAGCACGACGTCAAAGTGCGTCGCCGCCTCCTCTGAGACATGGTTGACGCGACCACGTGCATGCCGGGTGGAGTAGGTGCTGCTCTCGTGGGGTGGCGGTGGCCTCGCCGAGCTGGGCTGGTGGTGCCGGAGCGAGTACGTCCGGGCATCCTCGCCGCTTGGCGAGGCATCAGTGAAGCATAGTGGCCCGACGGCCACAATGGAAACAGATGACGCCGGCTTGTATGCCCCGCCACCTGGTGGTCTCTCGCCCCGCCTTCCGCTGAGCCGCCGGTGGAGAAGGTCGTGGAGGTGCCACAGAGACCTCGATGGTGTTGAAGCCGCACGAGGTGCCTAAGGTAGTCTGGGCGTGGCTCGGAAAATCGCCACTCGCCATCGCTGCCTCGAAAGCCTTCCTCCTCTTCCTCGACTCATCCACCGCCGGGCTCTCATGCTCCACCACGACGCCTTGTTGACCGGATCTGAAACTCTCAAATCATGTGCAGCTAGAACAAGCCGCAACTCCTCTGATAGCCCATGGAAGAACCTGTTCCGACGGCGAGCATCTGTCGAGACGTCGTCCGGAGCATACCTGGCCAAGTAGTTGAAATCGTGCGTACTCGTGGATCGCCCTCCGCCCCGCCTCAAGGCAGGAACTGCTGCTTGATAAGCGGCACTCTCTCGTATATGGGCCTCTCGGAAAGCGCCCCGAACTCGTCCCAAGTCGGGATGTGGCGAGCGGGCTGCATGGCGGAATAGCTATCCCACCACGCGCTGGCCGCGCCTGCCAACTGATAGCTGGCAAACAAGACCCTCTCAACTCCGGTACACTGCGCAATGTTCAGCTTCTTCTCAATGTTGTGCAGCCAGTCTTCTGCCTCCATCGGGTCCTTGCCGCCGCAAATGTCGGAGGGTTGGTCCGCTGGAACTCAAGAAGACCTCCGACGCCTTCGGTGCGGGCAGCCTCCCGCCGGAACGGAGCTGGCGCGGTGTTGCGCACGATCGCCTCAAGCATCCGGGTCTGGTCCATCCGGTTGCGCTCAATCATCATCATAAACTCGACCATGGATGGCGGCGGAGGGAGCACCTCCTCAGCGGTCCACCTGCCGGGACGGCCGCGAGAGGGCTCGCCATGCCCAGACGGCTGCTGGGATGACTGCCCCTGATCGTAGAAATCGCTCAGAGGTGCTAGACGTGGTGCCCTAGATTAGGAAGACGCAAGGGTGATCCTATGGCGTTAATATGACCTTCTACCACGGGTAGGCGATATTCTGCTGGCGCAGAAAGATAAGGGGAGATCATATTAGTGCCATATAGCACACTAGGATGAATGAGCCTCATGTCATGCATGAGCCTTAAGTGCTCCTGAGCTTCAATGAGACGCCGTCGCGTTTCCCACAACTCATGCACCATACAGCGATGCATTTGGTCCATTACGTGGACCAATCTTGCCAACTGCCTGACTTGGGGGTCCTCCCCAAATTGGATCCTAGCAAATGAGTTCACGTCCCTAGCGCGTGCGCGCATCGGAAAGTGATCATACGGGGGCTGGGCTAACTCTGTCAGGTCATAGCGAAGACGACTCATGGCCACCAAAGCTACTTCTTGTAACGCCATGGCCTCAGAAGTACCGCGACCCTGGAAGCGGTAAGGTATGCTCCCCGTGACTTGTCTAGCAATGATATCTATCACTGCCATAAACTCCTCCATTCCCGGTCCTCGATCACGGCGGTAGATGGAATAAGTGGGCTGATATGTGAAGTTCGCCTCCACATCATGTCTCGTAGCAACGTCGGGTATCCATCCACTCCTTCACTTGAGTTTCCTGACAAGGTGACTCGAGGGTTCATCTAAAGGCAAGAAGGCAAGGTAAGTTAGTTTCATAAACCAAAACAGATTAGGAGAGAAAAGATACTAAGATGGATAAGGAATAAAAGATATTCTTAACTTAAATTTTCTCAAAGTAACTTGATAATTCCAAAATATTTTGACTCCGTAAGGCTCACTAACTCTAACGCCAGCTACCTCTAACCTACAACAAGATGGCTCGATACCAACGCTGTGGGGACCCCGTAATTATCTCCATAAGACCGAGATTAGACAAGGTCTTAGGACATAATCACGGTCTCCCAGAATGAATTCCAATTTAACTCGATCCAAGTGAGAGGCTTAGCCGAATCCTAGAGCATCAACGATCATACGCGCTGCTCCTTTGCGAGCGCTACATGATTGTCGATTCTCTTTCGATCCGAAGCACTACACTTAGTGAGTTAAATGGGAATTCATCAACAACGAGTATGACTTATATTGGCTCCCAAGATCAACGACCAATATACTCATACTCTCATCCAATGTTGATTACATCCATACAACGCATACAACAAGAGATTTAAAAAGACATACTGCATAATAGTTAAGGTCTACAGCTTATTACATACGGCCGACCGGCCAAATTCAAGTAAATTATCAAGTAGCAGCGGAAGCAAATAAATAAAGCAAAAGACCAGTAGTGGTATGCCCAACACCCATCGGCAACCGACTGGGGGTTAAATGGCAGCACACTACTCGTTAGTGTCGCCCAAGTCGACACTAGCGAGATCGTCGTAATCATAACCTTCCTCACCAAAAAGGCCAAGAACATCCGCCGAGTACAAGTGTACTGCAAGTCTTACACAAATAAAAATAGTTATGCATAAGGGTCATTCAAAGGATGGCTCATATTGGTTTAGTTTTGCGAAAGAGACGCAACAATTTAACATCCTACACATACTAGTTTTTCATGTGCCCATTTAAAATCAGATTTGAAGTAGAAGTAAAACATGTAGTAAAACATTTCAGTAATAAACAATTGAATCATACCAAGACCAAAGTGGCAGCCCACTTTGATATACTAAACACATGAACAACCCGTTCATGACGAATACCAAGTTCAACCACAATTTTAATTAAAAGTCTAACAATAGTAACTCCCGAACTCAAGCGGTTGTCCATAACCGTGGACACGGCTATTCGAATAGATTTATACCCTGCAGGGGTGTACTACTTTACCCACACGACTTGATTAGCCCGTAAGCCTCCGTGAGGCCTCTCAAATAGCACACTTCCTATGGTATGCCTACTGTAAATCAAGATACTGATCATTTTCAAAGAAGAAAGCCCCATTGGGCTAAGTCCCCCTTGTGAGATGGTTCCTTGCCTAGTACAAGCGTCTGATAGCACTTGCTAGGGGGCTCACAAGTTATATTGGAAATACCGATGCAATCAAAACAAAAGAATTGGTGCTCCCTTGCACACTATAAAGGATTACATCGGCTCCTCAAAGAACATAGGATTTCACGGTCGCTATGCCCCTTACACCACCAAGGACTTAACACAATAAAACCCTCCCCTACTTAACCATACGGCACCCATACACCGCGTGTGGCAAAGACGAGTGTACTTGAATTAACGACGTTACAAAGTTCGGTCCTCAATTGTCCAGACAAGTCATTCCACATACCCAATTCTCGTGCACAAAGACACCATCACTAACCAACACTTGTCCGGACCAAATCTCATTTAGAAATGACAAAGTTTTACTCATAAAACAGCTACAAAGATCTGAGGTAAAACATAAAGTAAGAGTTGTGTGTATCCCAAAACCATCGGGTTATTCCCGACGATCGAACTACGTATCTAGACTTGCATGGCTAAGCAATTCTATAGCCCAAAATTCACACATCCTATCTTAAGCATATGGGAGTTGGCATAATTCAAGATTAACCTCAAGCATAGGACATAACTAAACTACACATCACAAAAATATTGACATAATCAAAATAGCATGCAAGCAATTATCATTGCACTAACTTAACCAAAACTGGATCAATTATGATGCAAAAGAAAGTTCAAATGATGCTTGCCTTGCTGGTACAGAGCTGCTCGCTCTCAAGAGCGTAAGAGTCGATATCAATATGCTCGGATCTATATAATTATAACATCAAATAAATACCGAGAAAACAACTCAAAAACTAAAATGCTCAAAAATGCATGATTTTTCTACAGTAGTTAGATCATGATTTTAAATGGATTTAGGTAAAAGAATTATTTCAGTTTGATTTAGTATATGGAAGTTATAATGGTTTGAATTTCAGATTTCGATATGTCAGTCATTTATATAATTTAATTATGAAGTGAAATTTTGTAGAACAGTGGTGGGGTGAAGGATTACATAGGTAAATAGGTAATATTATTACAAGTTCAGAATAGTTGAGTTTGTCCCATTTGGAGTTCTTATGATTTAGTTATTGATTTTCAAAGTCATCAGCCTTTTATAGTATACAAATAATGGAGTTAAGGAGTGTATTCTCCCAAAAATAGTTTCTATGACAGAGGTAATGTGGAGACCATTTTAGAATTAAGTTCACTGAAAATGAAAATTATCGAAGTGGTCTCACTATTTTTGGAGTTTTCAACATTTACTTATGTATTTTTAAAGATTTCACCATTTTTCTATTGTACAAATAATGGTTCTAATGGATTAATTTCCAAATAATACTCTCTGCTACAGAGACAAGTTTGAAACAAATTTTAATATAAGGTTCATTAAAAATGAAAATTTCGAAGGGTTTCATGTGATTTGGAGGTGATATGAAATAGTTATGCATTTTAGAAGTTACCACTGTTTTTCAGTGTAAAAGTAATTCTTTTTCCAGATTTTCTAAAAGAACTCAGTATTTTTCTCACGCACCCGCAGCTAGCTAACGCGGCTGACAAGTGGGACCGGGTTCAAGGGTTTGACCCAGTCAAAAAGACTTGGCCTCGGCCGAAGCTAGGACGAAGACGTATTCCAAGAATACGTTTTTCAAACCTCCAAACGTGAAACCGCCCTAAGCATGCTAGGAATACGTTTTCTCTTAACGAAACGCACTCTACAATTTACGCATCCACTTAAACAACTCTGGGGCCCACAAGTCTGTGGATCAGAAACCTCACTAAGCCACGCCATTAGATTAAGCTAATCCGACAATTACACTGCTTTCGGTTGTCAAACCGACAACAAGATGCCATGCTCTCACGCGGCGTTGCACACTTCGCCAAGCGGCGAGGAAGGATGGAGAGCGCGGTGTACAAGCTAAAACGGAAGGACATTAGTGAGAGCTACCTTCGGTGGTGACTTTGCCGAGAAGAGGCACGGTGGCGTCTGCCGCGGCGTTGAGCGGAGGAGAGCGCGCGGTGCCGAGGATCTCGAGGAAGGAACCACTCCGAGGCAAATGGGTGCTGGATCTACACTCTGGGCGCAAACGACGCCGAGGAAGAGGCACGGAACCAAGGGTCTTCGTGTTCAACTCCGCGGCAAGAACCAGGGCGGTGCAGAGGGGGTCACCGCGGCGGTGGCGTTCGAGAACAAGAAAGGGTAAAGTGAGGTGGGAGTAGAATCGGGGCACCCGTGAGACGGTCCCAAAGGAGGAATGGCACAGGAGCTCACCGTGCCGACGCGGGAAGAAGACGAGCTTCCACGGCCGAGAGTTAGGAAACTAGAAAACACAGAGCTCCTGTGCCATAATCGACAAATTAAGAGAGGGTTCCACTCCCTACAATCTAGAACATGAGGTGACGACAAGAAATGAAAAGGTTCTTACTGGAGATGAAGATGACACCGAGGTTGCTTCAGAGCGCTTCTCGGGACCTCCAATGGCACCACTGTGGCCCGGAGCTACAAGCAACAAGAGAGGTCGAGCTTAGCAAAAATGGACGAGGATTGCACAAGAAGCGATTGGAACCACCGGTGGGAGCTACCCAAGTAGAAACCGAGGCAAAGCTTCCTCTTCTCCGCCAAAGGAGAAGAAGTGAGCCAAGGTAGGGCGAGGAGGCGGTTTTAACCCGAGTGAGTGACGGCAATGGGGCGGCGTTAGACAGGGACGCCGGGATTGGCTATGAGGCGGTGGATCCACGGTGAGAATCGCCTCAACGGCCAAACAGGAAGTTCGAACGCGTGGCGCCGCGCTCGAGTCGAGGTGATAGGAAGAAGACGGCCGACAAACGGGCCCACCGTCGACGATACAAGGCGTGGCGCGGTGCGTAGCGAATGGCTTGATCAAGACCGTCGGATTGCGAATGGACGGACCGGATGATTGGGGGCATTCTGACAGTCGACGGTGGCGAGATCTCGGATGTTGATCTTCAATCCGACGGACGCATGTGAGGTGCGATTAGGCGGTTGGGTCGAGTCCAACCACCGAGCCGACTCAGTCTGAGGAACAAGATTAGGTTTGGGCTAGGTTTGACCGCAAATTTAATTTATTTCTCTCTACTTTGACCGAGGCTTAGAAATAGAAATAAATTTCCAAAAATTATGAAATAAATTGTGGAGGTTCCTGAGATGATATAGTTCCCATAAAAATTATAAAACCCTACTGTTCATAGTATAGTTTGTGATATTTAATTTTAAACATGTTGTATGTCTATGAATGTTGTTTGAATTTTAATGGGGTTCAAACTAGTCCTAAAAATTTGGGAAAAATTATATTAATTCATGATAATTAATTTAGTATTTGAATAAATTGGTTCCAGATGATGATCCCAACTTTTTATCACTGATTTGAATTGAAAAATGAATTTTGATGTGTAGGTTCACCTCAAATTAGATTTTCCAAGTACAATATAATATGAAATGGTTTGAATTCAATAATGCATGCTAATGAAATACATATTAATCCATTTTAATTGTTGGGGCTGTGACAGTTGTTTAGTTCAAGGGGTTAGGTGTCCACACGTCAATACTTGAGGGGGTAGAATGGACTTCTTCCTTACAAAAATCATCAACTATGACAATAATATACCATTTTCCACCAATTGATCCCCTGGAAAAACCAATAGTGTCCATATGCAATAACTGTCCAAGTCCATCAATCGTGACCAAAGTCAATAAAGGGTGTGAGGCAACAACTTGTTGGCCACGCCTATAGGATGCACATACAATGTCTTTGACAACCTTATGTTTAGGCAAACCTCTCATGAGATTAAGGTTGCTAACTTATGTCAGATGATCAAAGTCAATGTGCCCCAAATGCCTGTGCGAAAGCCAAAACTCAGAAGAAAAGGCAAGTAAACACTTCAAAGAACTGACAATAAACTCAGAAAAGTCAGATCCAAAGATTCTACCAACTTGAAAAATCCCAAACACGAGCTTACCAACAGAGTCAAGCACACGATAAGCCTTCTTCTTAAATATAGTCTCATAGCCCTCATCAAGAAGCTGAGAGACAGATAGCAAGTTATGCCTTAGCTTGTCCAAAAGGGCGACGTCTTTCAGGATGAATATCATTCACCCCGATTGAGCCGCCTTCAATCCACCCTTGTGTGTCATCCCCAAAGGTGATTAAGTCATCACTAGAAGTACGCATGAAGGAGTGAACCATCTTGAATCTCCAGTCATGTGTCATGAACACCCTGAGTCGACGAGCCACGTGTTCTTCCCCCTTCCGTGGCAAACCTAAAAATCAAGGCACAAAATATTTATGTGTTTCAATACCGAAGTTAGTTAAACATGACATGTGAATTCAGTACTGAGACACACATCTGCCACAAGCATATGAATCATTGTTGTTAGCCTTAACTCTACTTGAAGTTCTAGCATGAGAAACATTCATGGAAGCATGAGATGCAACCAATCTAGGAACATGATGATGAGAATGTCTAGGGTGAGAGCCAAATCCTAGTCTAGTTTTTTTCTTCTCTACATGAACATTTCTCACAAAGGCTCTAGGCTGACACGAGGTGATTCTAACAAGATTCATCCTAGCATTATTCAGCCTATGCCAACCGAACTTCAACAAATGCCCATCCCTCTTACAATAGGTGCAATGATACTTGGTACCACTAGGAGAAGCTACAAATGCCCATCTCTCTTGCAATAGGTGCAATGATACTTGGTACCATCGGGAGAAGCACCATGTGAATCAGATGTCATTGGAGCAAAACTTCCAAATTTGAAAAGCCCCTTTGCAGGTTGGGTTTTAAATTCAACTAATCTATCTTCTAGAAGTTGAATGACATTTGGCTTAGTCTTATCCTTAGCAAAGTTATACCCTAACCCTTGCTTCCAATAAGGAGTCTTAAACTTATCAAGAATCATGTTAAGTTGTTTCTTACCATTAGAAAATATTTCAAGAGTATCCTTAAGGTAAGTGTTCTCAACAGAAAGCTTAGGGCATGATTCACAAGTTTTAGCTTTGAGAGCTCTAGTACATTTTTCCTTATGAACAACTACTTCAAGCTTAAGAGCTTCATATGAAGCACAAGATGCAGAATTAATTTTGTTCTTAAGCTTGTCAATCTTGACTCTAAATGCTTCATGCATGTCATTCATCTCATGTTCTTGTTCAATACAAAATGCACAAGCACTAGAGTCAATCTTCTTATCATCATGCTCAAGATCTACCAACTTGCTAGTTTCTAAACATTTTTCACATGGATTGGATTTAAATCCAATCATCTCAGTCTTAGCATTTTTCAAGTTAGTGCAAGACAATGTCATGAGCATTTTGCAATTTTCCAAGCTCAGCATGTAAAACAAGGCAAGAGACACACTCATCACTATCAAGATCCATAACATTTACATGTTCAAGAGTTAAACTATCAACTTGAGATTCTAAGTCCTTAGCCCTAGCCATGGTTTTCTTAAGCGCCTTATCCTAATTAAGCACTTGCTCATAAAACCTATCACATCGCATGGAGAGAACTTCATAGGAAGGAGGTGCATCATCGGATGTGTCAACGTTGATGTCATTGTGTGCCATGAAGCACATGCCAGTGAAGTCCTTGGCTTTGCCCTCATTCTTCTCATGAGACATCTACACCTCTTTGTCTTTCTCGTTCCTGGAGTCCACATCACTCATGGAATGATCTCCAAAAGTCGTAAGGACGCAATGAGCGGCCTTCAAGAACTTGGAGGCATCAAACTTGGCCTTGTTTCCTTGAGGCTTCTTCCAAGAGCCTTTCTCATCCTTGTAGTTTCCCTTGCCCTTCAGCTTGGGGTAGTTAGCCCAAATGTGGTAAAGCTCACCACACACATAGCAAGTCACCAGACCATCTCTTTATTATTTCCTCACATTGTGATAGGCCCGTGTGAATTTTCTGGCTAAGATGACTAACTCTAGCTCAGGGATGGACTCAAGCTCCTCCTCATTGATTGCAGAAAGACAAGCAGAAGATAAAACAGAAGAGTCAGAAGAACTGCCATCATGAGATCTCGATGAGTATCGACTACCAAAGCTATGTTCTCCTTCTTAGGATGATCAACTCTTTTGATCTCATGGGTATTGAGCTTACAATAAAGCAACTCCAAAGTGAGATCATTCAAGTTGATGTTTTCCTCGATGGCTGTAGCTTTCATCTCCCACTCCTTGGTGTTGATGGAAGCCAAGAGATGGGTTGCATTATCAAATTGAGAATATTCAATGTCAACCGATCTCATATGATTGAGCACTTTGTTGTAGCGAGTAAACATGTCATCAATGCTCTCTCTAGGAAGCATCTTTAATTTGTTGTACTCTCGCTTGAAAACCGTTTGACATACTTGTTTGGAAGAGCCCTCATGATAGGTCTCAAGGGTGTGTCAAATCGACTGTTAAGATCAAGTATGAACTAACCGACTTTGATACCACTTGTTGGGCTAAAAAGGCTACTAGAGGGGGGTGAATAAGAGCACCTACTCTTTTTCACCGCCTCGGTATTTAACTTATTTTTCACTCCAATAGCTATGAAAGCTATGAAGATCAAAGGCACAAGAACATAGCGGATGTCTTGCGTTAAAACTAGAAAACCCCAAGGACAAAGCCTCTTAGCTGATCTGACCACCAGCTGGCCGGTCTGACTACCTGAAACCCGATCTGACTGCATGCTATAGGGACAACAGCTTGAAGTGATCTCAAATTGATCTAACTTTTGATTCAAGATCCAAATCCCTTAAGATTTTAAAAAAAGCTCATCAAGAAGGTCAGGAACCTATTCCAATCGACTATCAGGACGATCGAAGCCAATGTTCCACAAATTTCTTGATCGAGGTCAAGAAAACCTGGGAATATCAAACTTTGATCCAAAAGTTTGCTTCTGGATGGAAGATGGTCAAGATGACCCTAGATTAATTCCCATAAGTCCTAACAAGTTAGATCACAGCGATATACATAAGCAAAACCCTAGGAACACAAATATCTCAAAGGCATTAAAGAGAGAGCAAGAACAAGATAGAACTCATCTTAGGGCAAACTTTGCTTGGATTGATTCGAGGGATTGTTGGTTTACAGCTACTACACCATAGAGGATAAAATCTCAACACTAGAACACTCAATCAATCCATCTTTCAAACTCTAGCCTCCTCTATCTCCACTTTCACCAAATCACAAATTAGAGTTTCCTAGACTTGAGAGGATTGAGTGCAAATTCTACACTCCTTCCTTTTATAATGGAGGCTAGGTCTAGAGAGAAAACTTTATTGGGTACCCGTTAAGCCTACACACAAACAAGTTTACATTCACGCACGCTTCTCATAGCGGATCACGAACAGGGTCTTTCGAATCTGTCTATTTGTGATCTTCATCTTCTCTTGACCTAAATCGCCTTTCCTTTGTGTCGTCCCACACTGTAGTTTCTCAAAGGTTGCCAACCCAGTATTTTGGCATAGATACAAAAATACCCCTTCTCGATCATTCTCCAAAGGCTGAGACCAATCATCGTGAAGCAATCCATGCTTCGCCACACATAGGTTCATCAATAGCTCTCTTCATGTCGACAAGTCTCTCCCATCCGGCTCCTACTAGAGCCACCATAGCATTTGCACCGACCCCCAAGCCGCTTAATGCAACCCGTTGCACCAAATTTCATGTTCAGTTGTTCTTATCCATCTTGTGCCATGCTTGTTTCCAACCACTTCACCCGACATTCTTGATCATTCTAAATCTCAGCTCTCCTAGCCTAGTCCTGATCATCCTTATCATTGACCATAGTTGACTCCAAGCCACTTGCATGACAATAGACTAAGAAATTGATTCCAGACAAAAGTTCTTTGTAACTTGACCCACAAGAGCCAAAACATGCATCATGAAACACCTATGCACTGAATCCCATGATTTTGCCCAATTCCACAAAATCACCACCTTCCTGGTGCACGAAACCTCTCTGGCTAGTCTGACTACCGCCCTCGACCGGTTTGACCGCTAGCTAGCCGGTCTGACCGCCGCTTGGCCGGTCAAACCGACCCACCAGTCTAACTGCCGGCAAACGGCCGGTAAGATCACTTGGGAATTTTTCCCAAGCCTCGGACTACACCCTCTCTAGAAATTTCAAACTCTATCTAGTTTTTCCTGGAAACTCCATTTTCAATGAGACCTAGTGTAAATGCATGACCTCACATTCCTACACAAGCGATTTTTGGCGATTTCCAAAAATCCAACCTTTTCAAATCCACCGGTAAGACCGCCACTTTTGGTGGTCGACCATCGACCACCAGCGGTCGACCACCACCCCAAGGCCGGTCAAACCGCCTACAGGGTTGGTCAAACCGCCTAGGCTTGACATTCAGCTGAACTTCGCTAAAACCGAGGGTTTCCCAAACACCTTGACACCATTGCTAATTGTTCAACACACTAAGATTAGAATCGTCTACCCATCATCTCCACATGAGCTTCCTCCTTTGTTCAAAAATCTCTTTCTTGAATGGATCCATGCTCACTTAGAGTGAAGGTAGGAAAAATAAACTAATTTAACTTCTTGAATGTCTATCCATCACTGCCGGCTGGTCAAGTTCGGTTTTGTTCCATGTACTTCATCAAAATTGTGTGGATGTTCATCTTCCTTTTTTTACTTGTCTCTGTGATTGTAGAAATGGAGTGTTTTGTAGACCATGAGAGGTGTTTTCTGTTGTTAGTCTACTCTGCGGTCTGGAAATTAATTGCAACGAGGGCAACTCTTAGCCACTCATGACTCCAGTGCATAAGTCAGTCGTCTTTGTAGTTTTGTATGCTAGTCATTGCCCAGTTGTTACTAGTTCAGTACATGAATGCGATTGCTTTGATGTTAGTACTATATTTTGTTTGTTGGAGTATCAAACAACATATATATTGATTATTATTGCAATGAAAAATTATAAATCGACCGTCCAAATGAAACTAAACTTTGGAAACAATTCTATAAAATGCTCTCTACTCCAAGGAAAATGTAACATCCTGTTTTCGTTCTTTGTAAGGTTTCAAAATTTGAGTTGAGTTCAATTTGCCAAAAAAAACACAATTCTCTCTCAAGATTCAAATTTCCAGTTCCAAAATCCCCCCACAACCTCCCTGTCCTTAGCCCTAGCCCTGCTCTTCCCCGACCCAGCCCTACCGCTCCCGCCGGTGCCCATCGTGTCACCGTGCGTCACCCACACCTACGCCTGCTCGCTACGCACGTCGCCCCCGTCTTGTCGCCGGCCAGCGTCGTCTCCTTCACCTACCCATCCTCGCTGGGTCCCACCTCGCTAGTGCGCGTCCCCGTCCCGCACTCCCCGGGTCAACGTCGTCGCGCGTCTCATCCCGGATTCCCCGGCTCTGCTTCCGCCGCTGCCCCGTGTGCCTCGGTCCCTTTGTCCCCCTCCCCTTCGGCTATAAAGACCTTCCCCCCCCTTCGGCCCCGTCCTCATCTCGCCCTCCCCACCTCATCCCCCTTCTTCCCGAGCAAGAAGAACCAAGGAGAAGACCGAGGGACTCACCTTCGGAAGTCACCGACGGCGCCTCCTCCGGCCATGCCACTACCGCTTGGTGCTCCCCTCGTCGGCTCGGTGACCCCGTCGCCGCTGCCACCTCGTGGTTCGCCGCCGCGCCTGCCGCCGCCGCCGCTCCCTCCGGCCGCGCGCGCGCCTCCTAGCCCTCTCCCTCCGTGCGCCACCGCCGCCGCCCCTCCATCCCCCCTCTCCCCTCTGCTCTGGCCCGAGCGCCCCCACTCTCTTTTTCTTTTAGGGCAACTGGAGCCCAGCGCCTCGTGGGTCGTGCCCCGCGTCGTGCGCTGCTTCGCCCAAGCTCAGGCTAGTCCGAAGGTGGCATGGCGCCGCTGGTTTTTCTTTATTTATTTCCTTTTTCTTTTCTTTTCTTTTTTAATTCAAAAGAGAGACTTCAAAAATTCATTTCTCCCTCATTTTAACTCCAAAAATTGTAAAACTTGTTTCTAAAATTTATAAATTCAAGACCTTACTAATGGCAGTGGTTTTGATTTATTTGGAACCCTTTTGATATTCGTTGGACGTGGGCCGTTGCTGGTTTTTCTTTATTTTTTATTTTTTTTATTATCTTTTTTAATTCAAAAGAGAGACTTCAAAAATTCATTTCTCCCTCATTTTAACTCCAAAAATTGTAAAACTTGTTTCTAAAAATTTATAAATTCAAGACCTTACTAATGGCAGTGGTTTTGATTTATTTGGAGCCCTTTTGATATTCGTTGTGTACTTATTTGTTTTGTTTACTCGTTTGTTCTTTTTCCGGTACGATCGTTCGCGTAGAGTTCGAAGACACCGGGAACCTTCACTTCGATCAAGCTCAAGATTACCAGGACCCTCTTACCTTTAATATAGGTGAGTCAATACTTTGATCATATTGAGCCTACATTTTATGCAAAGTATATTCTTTTAAAATAACAAATTGCATGCTTTAATTCTTTAAGCAAATGTATGTTAAAGTTTAAGGTAGTTAAATACCCAGTTGTTGATTAACTATTTAATATGCCCTCCTTGACATTTGAATCCATTAATCCTTTTCACTCTAGTAACTATATGGTAAATACTAGCTATAGGTTGTACTTAAGCGACATGCTAGTCTTGCTTAAGTACCGGGATATTAAAATGTCCCAAGCATCATCTCTTTAAACATGAAAATGGTTTGGGCAGTCATTGGTGGTCCATGACTGAGATAAATGTGGTAATTTGGTTTTACTCCTCAAAACCCTAAATTGCTATTACCCTATCTGGATGGACGGTAAGATGGATGGTATGACAGTAGGTGCTAATGTAGCCCAAGGACTGTCGTTTTGTGGACTGGAATGTGGAATGAACCGCCTAGACAACCCTAAGGACTTAATCTTGTCATGACCTCTCGTGTAAAACAAGTGCAACCACAAGTCTGTAAAGTACAACCTGGCTAAATAATTTGTATCCATCAGTACGAGTTGCATCAGATAGATGATCCGCGACGCCGTAAGCCTTTGTGGCGAAGGGTGTCGGGGTGCACGATGTAAGTCGTTCGACGGCGCAAGAAGGGGTCTGAGTAAGGGTTAACGGATCTAAAAATAGAGCGTAACCCTTCGTAGACGAAACCTTAGCGAAGTGTAATTAATACTAAGGGATGCATTATAAAGGCCTTGTGATGATCTCCCCTTGATTCACATGTCTACGGAAACGTGTGTACATATCAAGACGATTATCTCTTGTGGGTAAAATGTTCAACCTTTGCAGAGTTATAAACTGTTTAAACAGCCGTGCCTATGGTCAAAGGCGGACATGGGAACTTAACTTGAGTTAGTTCTATTTCAAAAACCTTTGTGGGTGGTATGGAAAAATGTGGTGGGCTCACCTAGCCCTGGGTTGGATTTTCTCTGAGTTTTCAGACTCAGTGATGTTAATATTGGGGTTAGATCCTAGTCAAATAAGTATTAGGTAGAGTTTCCGATGGAGGGAACCTCTATTGTTATAAATATTGCACAATTACTCTCTTTAATAAAATGCAATTTGGTTAAAATGCTAAGTGATAGGAATTTGTAACTATGATAATTGAAAACATTGCTTTAGCAAATAAAAGAACCCGAGCCATCCATGTTTAGCCTTGTATGTATATTATTGCATTGTGTGTTGGCTCACGAGCACGGAAGTTGTGCTCATCGTCGCTCTCTCCCCCAAAACCCTCAGGAGTAGGAAATCCAGAAGATTACGACTACTACGAGGATCCAGAAGTCAGAGGACCAGGAGATGATGAAGTGTAGTGTAGTCTTTAGCTGTTCCAGTCTCGCCTCAGTCCATCTGACTCCGTTGGTGCTTACGTGCATCCTATATTATCTGAGTCTTTGGGTAATATCAGACGCACACGGGTTTCCCCAGTCGCTTGCCTGTGGAGAGATGTGCTTTCACCCCTTTTGCTTTCATTGTCGCCGCTTTTGTAATGTAATCGTGATTGGCTGTTCGCCCTTATTGTAAAACCTGGTCCGACGCGGTTTATGTAAGCTCTGATGTGCTGAATTAATAAATGGTATGGTTTTATGCCATGTATGAATTGATTCAGTGATGTATCTGTGAGTGCTAGCTACTGATCCAGGGAATAGCACAGTGGTATCACAGAGGATTATGGATTACGAAATCCGGGCCCGACAGAAAATTTGTGAATTTCTCGGTATAAACCAAATGAACAACTTGTAGTCATTGTTTAGCAAGCTAATTAATTTTCTATCAGTTAGTTGTAACGAAGTTTTCCGATCAAATCAGTTGTCCCTCTTTTTTTTTGGATAAGACATTCTGTGCCACGTTGGTTTAAGCTGAAAGCCGAGAACCAACATAAAAGTGTTATAAGGAAATTAAAGTTGAACTGATCTAGTACTTTTCAAAGATCAAGAAAATCTACCGATTGAGCATATAAAATTCATTTTAAAATCTACTTTCTTGTAACCACGATGTGATCATTTCAGGGAGAAATGAGATGTAACCACGCTGTTCAATTGAAAAACTGCTTTCTTGTCGTCACCCAGCCATCCCTGTCAAACTCGGATTCCGACAATCCAAATCCTCTGTGAAAACACTATACTATTCCCTAGATCAGTAGCTAGCACTCATAGATACATTACTGAATCAATTCATACATGACGTAAAACCATACCATTCATTAATTTAACACATCGGAGTTTACATAGACCACATCGGGTCAATTTTTTTCCAATAAGGGTCGAACAAGGCCAAACTGATTACATTACAAAAGCGGAAGCAACAACGGAAGCAAAAGGGTGAGAGAACATCTCTCCACAGGCAAGCGACTGGGGAAACCCATGTGCGTCCAATATTAACCAAGGACCTGGATAATATTGGATGCACGCAAGCACCAACGGGGTCAACTAAACTGAGGCGAGACTAGAACAACTAAAGACTAGACTATGCTTCATTCATCTCCGAGGCCTCCAACTTCGGGAGCCTCGTAGTAGCCGTAATCCTCCGGATTTCCTACTTCTGAGGGTTTTGGGGGGAAAGAGCGAGAATGAGCACAACTTCTGTGCTCGCAAGCCAATACACAATGCAATAATATACATGCAAGGCTTAACAAGGATGGCTCGGGTTCTTTTATTTTCTAAAGCAATGTTTTCAATTATCATAATTACAAAGTCCTATCACTTAGCAGTTTTAACCAAATTGCATTTTATTAAAGAGAGTAATTGTGCAATATTTGATATCAGCAGAGGTTCCCTCCATCGAAAACTCTACCTGATGCTTATTTTGATTGGGGCTAACCCCATTTTTACCCGCACTGAGTCTGAAAACTCAGGGAAAATCCAATCTCAGGGCTAGAAGAGCCCACCACATTTTTCATACCACTCACAAAGTTTTTGAAATAGAACTAACTCAAGTTAAGTTCCCATGTCCGCCTTTGACTGTAGGCACGGCTGTTTAAATAGTTTATAACTCTGCAGAGATTGTACACTTTACCTGCAAGAGACAATTAACTCGTTGCTCTACACGATTCCTTAGTCGTGTAGTCGAGAGGTTGTCACAAAACTTTTCAAATTATCTCACCTTTCCAGTCATCTCACCTATATGGGGTTACGTCCATACGTTCGTGCGGGATGTTCACCTCCGCTGCTGGTGTAGTTGAATTGGACTACCCACAGCGGCTGGTAACTTCACCCTTGCCTCGGTGTCCCTTTCAAGCCGTATTTACCGTGGGCTTCCACGTTCCCAAACCACCAGTGAGGTGCATTCCAGGTTTAATAAATTTACTAAGCCAAGTCACAGTTTGTTGCTGACTTGTGGTTGTACTTGTTATACACGGAGGTCGTGACAAGATTAAATCCTTATAGTTATCTGGACGGTTCTTCCACATACCATCCACAAAATGACATTCCTTGGGCTACATCAGCACTCATTGTCATACCATCTACCTCTCCATCCACCCAGATAGGGTAATAGCAATTTAGGGTTTTTGAGAAGTAAAATACAACAACTCAACCATCTCAGTCATTTACTTGTAATGACTGCCCAAATCATTTTATGTTTGAAGATATGATGATTGGGACAGTTTAATATCCCGGTACTTAAGCAAGGCTAGCATGTCGCTTAGGTACAACCTATAGCTAGTATTACCATATAGTTACTAGGGTGACAAGGATTATTGGATTCAAATTGTCAAGAATGGCATAATAATTAATTAATCATCAAATGGGCATTTAACTACCTTAAGATTTAACATACATTTGATTAAGGAATTAAAGCATGCAATTTGCTATTTTTAAAAGAACATAATTTACATAAAATGTAGGCTCAATATGATCAAAGTATTGACTCACCTAGGTCTATTTACCGCGGCCTTGATCTTACTCAAAGCCTTCTCAGTCAGTGGTCTTGAATTCTTGGTCCATGTCTTTATCCGAATCTTTATCCCGCTCGAGTCGTTGTTGCTTCGGGACTCCAGCTTCTAATTACACGATAATCAATCGAAAACCAAATAAATCTAAAGAACTTCAAAAGACCAAATAAATTCAATTGAGCTTGATTAAGATTTGCGATGATCGAGAATAAGAGAGAAGATTTAGCGAATTGGGGATGTTTGACAAAGTCAAACGACAATTTGAGCGAAAGAGGAAATGGCGGAGGAATTCTGCCAAGAAGGAAAACAAGGAAGGATCAAAGTCAAATGAACATACGTAGGTATATACACTTCAGATTTGGAAGTTGGCAATATATTGCCAATCGGGAAAAGACATAGCTTGAACTTAGATTCAAAAAGCTTCTTTTAATTTATGGATATCTATTAAGGAAGCTCCACGAGTTGGGTAGATAGATATGGGTCTGGAAGAACACTAGGTATTTATTTGATGTGTGTTATCCATTAGAGATTAGGATGTGGATTTAACATGTGAGGAGTATAATTTTTAATCATCGAGTTAAATTTGAAGTCCATATTTTATCGGAGTTCCCTTCTCAAGGTTGTGCCTTGCATTGCGGATACCATAGATGATTCAAAACTAGAGATAAAGATAGGATGATTGATATTTAGGCAAGATTATATTTTTGGCAAGACGTCAATTTTAAGTCTGCATTTTAAATTAGATGGCAAGGGAAAATTAGTTAATTATCTTATCGTTTAACTTATTTGCCACTTACACAAGTATGTATA
Organism: Ampelocalamus luodianensis; assembly: GCA_036346255.1. Lineage (NCBI taxonomy): Eukaryota > Viridiplantae > Streptophyta > Magnoliopsida > Poales > Poaceae > Ampelocalamus > Ampelocalamus luodianensis. Next base: position 19,884 of record JAYEVH010000300.1, on the reverse strand, counting down.
TATCCAAGCATAAGCTATACTTGAGATAAAGATAAGGGACTTAAGATTTCAATGATTTTCCTTACTTATTAAATCATCCTTTTAAACGTCTTTATGATTTTTGGTACATGAAGATGAAACTATATATTTTTGCCGGACTTATCTTTACTTTAATTATTTTTAATTACCTTTGATAATTTTCAAATCAGAGGATAAAGATATGATCATTATAATTTGGACCAAAGATCTTTTGATAGAATTAGCAATTAGGATTCAAGTTTCTAGAGCGAGATATTGAGAGCATCGAATTTATATTTGAATAGCTTCACATTCAAGTTCCTGTGGTTTATAATTCAAGTTATTCAAGTTTTTGCATCTCATAGCTTTTAAACATTAGTGGGAGATTAATTGAATTACTTTTATCAATTAAACAATTACTGTTTACAGAGAGTTTATCAATTGAACAATCATTTACACAGGGATTGATAATTGGAAGTTAACCAAAGATTTAGCATTATCTTCAATTAACAGATGAACTAATTAAGCTCAAAAGGCTGCATCCTAACATGCTTAAAGGGGAGGGCCCACATGCCATTGAGAAGGAATGAGAGAACAGAGGTCACACAAGAAAAACAGAGAGTTTCACTGCCGATTGGGGGGAAGCCAGGGGTGCACGGCCAGCGGGCTGGTCGGCGGCGAGCGGAGGCTGGGAAGGCGGCGGGGACAAGAGAAAGGGAACACCGGGGGTTGGAGGAGGCCAAGGGAGGTGGCGTCGCGGCCGGGACGACACGGAGGAGGAGTCGGCGGCGGTGGGAGCGGACGGGCGCGGTGGCCAAACAAGGCGCCGGCGGCTGGAGCGAGGGAAGGCGAAGGGGAGGCAAGCATGAGCACTAGGGAGGTTGAAGGAGGCTTACTGCGGTGTTCGTGGAGGCAGGGAAGCACGGGAGGAGGCCGGCGACGGGAGGCCGGGGCGGCGCGGGGAGGACTCGCGGCGGCGGTGGCCTAGGGCGGTGGGGAGGCGTGGCCGCCGGTTGGGGAAGGTCGGAGGCGTCGAGGAGGTGCTCCAACTCCGAGGAATCGGCCCGTGGAGTGCCGAGGAGGAGATGGCGGTGGTAGTGGCGGCGAGGCGAGCCGGCCAAAAAGGGAGCTCTGGCTTCGACTCTGCTTCGAGAAGGTAAGCAATGGGAGCAAGGGAGGTGGTTGAGGTCATTTATAGCCTCAAGGGGTGGGAGATGGCCGTTGGGGAGGCGGGCGTGGGCGACACGGCGCGGGGTGCAGCGGGTAGAGCAGAGCATGCGCGCGGGTCAGGCGACAAGACGGGGCAAGAGCGGCCTGGCGCGTGCGTGAAGCGCATGCGGCGTTGTCAGGGAGCAAGAGATCGCGTGCAAGGCAGAGGGAGCTGGCGGCTTGGCAGAGCACGCGAGGGAGAGAGGACGGTTCGACGGTGGCATGCGCAAGGGGGGAGGCGCGAGAGCCGTTGGCGGAGGTGACAAGGCGGGGCAGACGCGCGTGTGCGGTGGCGAGGACGGCGAGGATGAGTGCGGCGCCAGCGTGAGCTCGGGGTGGCAGTGGCGCACGAGGGAGAGAGAAACTCTAGTGTGGGCTGTCCTGGCCAGAGAAGGGGGCAGGAAGGAAGAAGGAAAGAGGGGTGGGTCCGGTCGGAGGTAAAAAGGGGGTGGAAGAGAGAGAAAAGAAAAAAAGACAAAATCGAAAAGGAGAATTCAAACTGAAATTTGAATTCAGAAATTTGCAAAAAGTTTTGAAACATAAACCTGAATTTAAATAGAACCTAGAAGATTTTGAAATTACTGGCTAATTTGAAATACGATTTTGAAATCAAGAACCAAAGTAATTACTATTCCTGTTTTCGAAAACAGGATGTTACAATCCCAGCCAAAGCTATCTTAAGCCTGACACACTACCAAAGCATCTATTCGTTCTCATTGGAGCATTTGTTATACCTCAGTGATGGATCAACCATGGGACTGGAGACTCAGTTGAGTCAGCTTCCTCCTTTGTTCAAAAATATCTTTCTTGAATGGATCTGTGCTCGCCTACAGTGAAGGCAGGAAAAATAAACTAATTGATCTTCTTGAATGTCCATCCGTCACTGCCAGCACAGAGAAGGTAGGAAATTCAAGGTAGAAAAAATAAACTAGTTTATCTTCTTGAATGGATCTGTGCTCGCCTACAGTGATGGTAGGAAAATCATGGGATGCTCCTCTCACGTTTTTCATGAGAATCTTTTGGTTGCCGGTTGCCACCGCGATTGATACTTTCTTGAGAGTGATATATACCTCGTCCAATACTTAGCGTGCGTGTGGTTTCCCTGGGAGATCGAGTAGATTCTCTAGCTAGTTAATTTAAACCCGCTAAAATAGAAAGAAAATATTTTGCACTTAAATCGAATGTATATAGTTTTAACCTTCAAGTTTATATTCAATTTATGTTGGGAGAGGGAATTAAAAAAAAAGGAGAGAAATCCCTGATGAACGTATATAGTTTTTGGAAATTCTGAAAATGCAACTAAAGTTTTTTAAATCCACGAAATTCATGCAAGATTGAAATTATTCGAGAATTTGGGCTGTTACAACTTGCAAGTTCTTCTATGTGGACGATGGCACAGAGATAGAGCAACAGTGAACCACCTCAGGTGATGCCCACGTAACGCCACAAGATTAACAGCTTCTTTTTCTGAAATGGCATATCATTTGGGGGTGTGCATGCCGCATCGCCATTCCCTGTCTGCAGGCTTGGAGCGTCTAGGTGTCCACTTTTTTCTTCAGATCTGAGCCATACTTTATATACTGTAGCATTTCCGGTAATATCTTTGGACGCACTGAGCTGGTAAACTGTATGGATGTTTTCCAAGAATCTAGACACCAACAATAGACAACTCACAGGAAGCATACATAGATTACTTACTAGTCCTTCAATTTCAAGTGCAAGTAGCAAACTCTGTAAAGTCTAACCTGATAGCTATTTGGTGAAGTCTTGCAAGTCGAAGAAATTAACTGATACTTACATCAAGAAAAGACAAATTCAGCCAATACAATCCAGTACCTGATATATCACTACAATGTGTATCTATCATTGAATTGAATTGTAGAAAACAAGTCTAGATCTGATCTAATATGTTTATCTGAAGGACCCTGCTGCCTGGCGTACTTCTCTGAATTTCAATACCAATTCCAATCATGTGTAGGTCGTGTGATACCAGTCTGTATTTAGGTGGCATGTCACCATCGAACAGTCAATCTTCCCTCGGTCGGTCAGTCACAATGATAAGGACTTCGATGTAAACATTAGTTTTAGATGAGTCGCATTTTGGGAATAACATCCCGCAACTGGATACAACCTCTTTGTAGTACTTTTTAATTAATGAATGGATTAATCCAAAATAGCAGTATTTCAGTTACATAAAGTACTATAATTAAAAACTTTTGGCTAGTTTTCTGTAAATTTCGTGCTCGTCCTCAATAATTTAAATATTTAATCACCATTTTTTTGTGATGCAGTATGAAACTTTTTACACTTTTCACACTGAATTAAGTCATTAATTGATCAATTAGGTTACTGACTTGTTTTGATTATTTAGAGCAACCCAACTTCCTGCGCATGCCCGCACTGAACCGAACTGTCACCTTGTCAGATTTCCCATTGAATGGTCCATGATGGCCCGCCCGACTGAATGTGTGTATGTATGTGTGTGTATGTATATGTATATATATGTATGTATATATATGTATATAATATCCCAAAATTCTTTTGAGCATATTTTACATGAGAAACTAACCATGCAAGATTTTTGAACTTTGTATAAAGCAAATAATGAAATTCATACAAACATGCACTTGTAACAATTTTAGGGAAAACATAATGAGAATAAGTGAGAGAATTATTTGGACATATTTTCGTAGGGAAATATTTATTAAGCAACTTTTGTGGATTTTCATCAAAGGTAACAATGCAATTACATGAAAACAGAAATTATAAGAATTTTAGAGAAAATCACAGACAAGATAAAGTTCTAAAAAATTTACATAAGCAACTACACTAGGTCAGGAGCCCTCACAAAAATTTTCATAAAATTAGGACCTTGTTTTCTTGGTACAAAAATTAAGAAAAACCTTCTGCCTTTAATTCCAGAAAACCTGATTTAATTTCCCTCTCTCCTCTCGCTGACGTGTGGGACCCACACATCAGGGCCTTTCTTCCACCTCGCTCTCCCCCTCGCAATACAAGACTTGCACTGAGCTCTGCAGACGCCACGAATTTCACCGTCCGCCCACCGTTTCAACCTCCAACCACCTCCACCAGGCTCCGCCTACCTCACCCGGATGAAGAGAAAGCCGCAAGAAATTGAGCCAGCTGCATCATTCTTGTCGTCTTTCTCATCTTCATCCCACTACTTGAATCTCCCTCTGTGTCAAAACATTTCCTTTTCACTGCTGTTTCCATTTCTCCCCTCCTCGGTAAGTTTCATCCACTAACCCGCCTAGAACACTTCGTCGTCCCGAGCTCCGGTGCACGCATTCCGCCGAAGCACAACCATGTCCCAGCAAGCCAAGCCCTTGACGAGTGTGTCATCTTGTGCCATTTAGCTCACTCAATCATATCCTCACTCCCCTACTCTTCTGTTGCAGTGTAGCGCTGCAATTGGTCCTTCTTCCTCATCTCCGGCACCGAGGTAGCCGCAGAGGATCTCCGAGCTCGGTGAGTCCCAATCGACTTTGTGCCCGGTTTGAGATTTGCCTCATCTCACTGTACCTCCTCGTGTCACCCATTTCAGCTATTGTCGCCCACACAGAGCTGCCACTGTAAGCCTCCCTGTCTTCGCCGCCGCCATCGACGACAACGCTTTTCCGGTGAGCCCTTGACATCACCGAGGCCGTTTTCTCCATCTATGAGTTCCCCTGAATCTATGCTTTCATTTGATTTCCACCTGTGTGGTTCGTCATCGTCAAGCTTGTCTCCACTGCCACTGATCACCACCGTCAAGCCGTCTCAGCCCTTCTCCAACCTCGTTCTCAGCTTCCTTGTGATCGTGGAGAGCTACTAGAGCATAAGCATCATCTAATTTGAGTAATGTAGAGCATTTGTGCCGAAATCATTGGTGAGGCCTCTGTGCCATGAAAGAGACATTGTCGTCGGCTCGCCTCGGCGACCCTAGGGCCCAGAGCCACACCCAAACCCTTTGTGACATCACCCTAAGCCGATTTGAGCCCCAAAGACACCTTGGATAAGCCCCTAGCGTGAATGTCGTGTTCACCCGAGTGTCCCCACTGCCACTCACCGTCGCGTTGCCGACTCCGTCCATCTCTCCGGCCACCTTCGCCTCTCCTAGCATCGCCTTGGTCCCCTCTACCCATTTCTGAACTTCCCCAAGCCTTTCCACCCGAGCTTCGCCTCCGTGCGCGCCTCTTCCTTCTGCGCACAAGACAAGCATGCCACCTCACCTCTCTCTCTCTCTCTCTGCTAGTGGGACCCACATGTTTAAAACGATAGTTAGCCCTAAATGATAGTAGTTAAAAAGCACTAAGTCAATGAAATGTGGGACCGACTGAAAAAGTAATCAAAAATCTAATTTTAAATGTGTTTAATGTATGAGTCACTGATTGGTAGGCCCGACCTGTAAGATTAATGAAAAATCAGAAGAAAATAGAAAAGTTGCTTTCAGTTTTAAAGGAAATACGTTTTCTTTACTGGAAAGCATAAACCTTGGTAAAACAAAGGAACGAATATGCTTTCTCTGCTGGAAAGCGTAAGAATCAAAAATACGTTATCGACGTCATCTTTTCTTTTTCTCTGAAATTTCCAAACCGAAGGAAATTAAAACAATAATAACTTTTGCATAAAAACTCCAAACGAGATGATTCTTTTTGCTAAATTCATATAAAATCATGATCTACCATAATATGCAAAAAAATATTTGAATTTGGTTACTGTTGAAATTATTTTGCCTTATTTAATTTGTTTCACTCTTTTATAATAGACTTGATTGCTCGAATGAATTTTTCGACGTTCCTTCGCTATCATATTCAGAGCTACTAGATCAAGGCAAGCAACCCATTTTACCATATCAATCCTACTATTTTAATTATTGTACTTCTTTTTACAAAATCTATTATGCATGTGTATATATTTATTATAAATTTGCTATGTTGGGATATCGGTAGTTGAAAATCCTATTCGATGCATGAACGTCCTTGAAATATTGATTCCCCTACTATTGTAGCCATTAGGATATGGTATAGGCAATAAATAATGTCAAATTGGGAATTTTAAGTGCGAACATCGCACAAATGCCTACTAAAGCAATAGTCTTTTCTAAAACTTGTAAAAGGACGATATGATAAACATGAGTTTGGGAAATTTTAAAAAGAATGTCTAGAGGAGTGTACCTCTGTTATTTTGTATAAAAATGCAAATGAAATACTTAAGTTTTTTATGCGGGCAAGTTATATTATATTTTGAGAAGTGTGAGAAGTGTATCTCACAAGTAGATAGGGGAGATCCTCGCCCGGATCAATTAAGGACCGAACTCTAGCAACTCCAATCTGAGCCTAAGCGTACAACCACATGTGTTGGTATGGGACAACATTAGTTAATTAAGTTATTGAAAACTAACCTTGCACGTTGGTAGGCGGTAGTAGTGCGAGCATGACCGGTGTAGGCATGTTCGAAGGGGCTCCCTTCATCGAGGCGTTGGGCACAAAGCCTTCTAATGCAACGGTAAGTGCTTCACTGAGATGGGGGTGTACCCGAGTGAAGTATGGGTGTTCATTCGTCAGGCTAGTGCAAGGTTAGGACTAGGTGATGTAAAGACTTTGACATGTGTCTAGACTGCTTACCGAAGATAGTGAGCGGTGATATTGACGAATGCCAAACAAACTAGAGAATTCGTATGATGTGGGTAAAGTTATATACCTCTGTAGAGTTTAAATCTATTTAAATAGCCGTGCTCGTGGCTATGAGCGTGCTTAGTGCAGATTTAGTGGGTATAGTCTCGATTTTTCATAAAAATGATTTCATTGGAAAACATGGGAAAGGTGTTGGCACGGCACTTGGGGCGAGGTGTTGACGCAGGGAGCGCGGGATGGGATGGCGAGGTGGTGACGCGCAGACACGGGGGAGCTGGGACATGACCGAAGGTAGGAGGTGCGGCCGGCGGAAACGGGGGTGGGGAGCTAGGTGCGTGCAGGGCTAGGGGAGGTAGGAGTAAGGCTAAGCTCCAAGGAGAGAGAGAGAGAGAGAGAGAGAGAGAGGGTTTGAGGGGGGTTTTTGAAATCTGAAATTGAGCTCTAAGAAGGAAATTGAGATTGAGATTTGAGTTTTTGCAAACCAAAACTGAAACTCTGAATCTTTACTATTCATCTTCTGAAAATTGGCTGTTACATCATTGATTGTAGAAAGACAAGCAGAAGATAAACCAGAAGAGTCAGAAGAACTGCCATCATGAGATCTCTCAGTAGTATCAACTAACAAAGCCATGTTCCCCTTCTTAGGATAATCAACTCTTTTGATCTCTTGGGTCTTAAGCTTGCTATAAAGCAACTCCAAAGTGAGATCACTCAAGTTGACGTTTTCCTCGATGACAGTAGCTTCCATCTCCTACTCTTTGGTGTTGATGGCAGCCAAAAGATGGGTTGCACTACCAGATTGAGAATATTCAATGTCAACCTCTCTCAGATGGTTGAGCACCTTGTTATAGTGAGTAAACACGTCATCGATGCTCTCTCCAAGAATCATCTCGAATTTGTTGTACTCTCACTTGAAGACCGTTTGGCGTACTTGCTTGATGTGGGAAGGCCCTCATGATAGATCTCAAGAGTGTGCCAAATCCCGTACGCGGTCTTAAGGTGATAGATCCTATCATACTCCTATATACCAAGCCCGACTTATATGAGGTTCTTTGCCTTATAGTTGTTAGCCAAGATGGCCGCTAAAGCCAGCATAGCAACCTCGGGCAGAACGAGAGGAACTCGAATGACCCCCATATGGCTTGACCTACGCTCTGAAGGTAGGCATGCATGCGGTTCTTCCAATAGGCATAGTTGAACTCATCAAAGACATGCGGTTTGGTGGAGTACGTTTTAGTCACCATGTTCATCGACCGGTTAAGATCAAGTATGAACTAACCGGCTTTGATACCACTTGTTGGACCAAAAAGGTGACTAAAGGGCCGGGGGTGAATAAGAGCACCTACTCTTTTTCACTGCCTCGATATTCAACTTATCCTTCACTCCAATAGCTATGAAGATCAGTGGCACAAGAACATAGCAGATGTCTTGCGTTGAAACTAGAAAACCCCAAGGACAAAGCCTCCTGGCCAGTCTAATCGCTGGCTGGCTAGTCTGACTGCCTGAAACCCAGTCTGACCACTAGCTATAGGGACAACAGCCCGAAATGATCTCAAATCGATCTAACTTTTGATTCCGAGATCAAAATCCCTTAAGATTTTAAACATAGCTCATCAAGAAGGTCATGAACTTGTTCCAATCAACTATCAGGACGATCGAAGCCAAGGTTTCTTGAATTTCTTGATTGAGTTCAAGGAAACCAGGGAATATCAAAGTTTGATCCAAAAGCTTGCTCGTGGATGGAAGATAGTCAAGATGACCCTAGATCAATTCTCAGAAGTCCTGGCAAGCTAGATCATGGCAAAAGAACCAATCAAAACCCTAGGAACACAAAAAAATCCCAAAGTCATCAAAGAGAGAGCAAGAATAAGATAAAACCCATCTTGGGGCAAACTTTGCTTGGATTGATTCAAGAGATTGTTGGTTTACAGCAACTACACCATAGAGGACAAAAACTCAACACCTGAGCACTCAATCAATCTATCTCTCTCAAACCATAGCCTCCTCTGTCTCTACTTCCCCAAATCATATATTAGGGTTTCCTAGACTTGAGTGGATTGAGAGCAAATCTTGCACTCCTCCCTTTTTGTGGATGCCATGAGGACATTGTGGATGTCATAGGGGCATGCTCATGATCTTAGGTGATGATACAATTGGCAATTTCTTTGAGAGTTTGTTGAAATCTGGAGTTTTCAGCAAGTGTCAGGTGGAACGGTAGTTCCGACATGTATTGAGCGGTATGACCGCAGGTGAGGTTGCGGTACAACCGCAAGTCTCAGTTCCGATCGTGTAGGATTTTTTTGAGTGTTGGATTGAAATCGGACGGTTGAGATCGTGTGAGACGTTCAGACCGTCCGAACGGTGCCCAGATCTGACGACTGAGACCCACGGTCCGAACGGCCCGGTGAATCTAGAGCGACCACGTGTCATAGGGCTTTGTTTGGTGGCTTTTGAGCTTTTTCGTGGTGCGGTAATTCCGTAGAGCTAATGGCGGTACTACTGTGGTTCGGTAATACCGAAAGTTATATGGCGGTTGCTTTTTTCCAGAGAGGTTGTTTTTGGAGATTCTTGGATTTCTCTTAAGAGCGGTAGTACCGCTGTTGTTGGAGCGGTATGACCGCGTTGCGGTAATACCGGTAGATATGTGGCGATAGTACCGCTTGTGGAATGAATTGAGCTGATTGTCAAATTTCTTGGAGATTTGTTTTGGGTTAGGTCAAGTTCATGTTGATCATTGCATATGTGTTGCATGATGCATGTTTTGGCTAACGTGGGTCAAGTTGTGAAGAACTTGTTCCCAAAATTGGTTTCTTGGTCTATTGTTGTGCAGGTGGCTTGCAGGTCTATGACGGTCAACGGCGAGATCGATCGGGACTAAGTGTAACAGCCCAATTTTCAAATTTCAGCAAAAATTAAAATTTATGTATATTCGTGGAATTTTCTGAATTTTTAACAAGCTTTTTATAAATATTTTAAAGTCAAAACAAATTTATTTGCAAAATTAAAAGCCAACATTAAGTTGGAAATAATTTTATTAAGACTAAAATAAGTATGGGAATTTCTGTGAATTTTTCCATAATTTTTGGAATTATTTTGCTATTTTCTAAAGCCTAAATGAATTATCAGAATTTAAACAAATAGAAAAGCAAAAGAAAAACCAAAAATAGCGTTGGGCCGAAACCCAACGGCCTCGACCCAAAACCCTCGCGCGCGCAGCCTGCACGGCCCATTCCTCCCGCGCCGCTCTCTCTCTCTCCCACCGTCCGATTTAAATCGGACGGCTGCCAATCACCCACGTCTCTCCCTCTCTCTCCTCTCCTCGCGTCGTTGGATTAGCATCCAACGAGCCTCACACGCTCGTTTCCCTCCACGTCACCGCACGCAACCTCGGTCACCGGATCATCATCCGACGGCTCCCCGTCATCTTCCTCCTCTCCTTCTTCTTCGCGCGACCGAGTCGCCGCCGCCATTTTCGCCGCACGAAAGCTCGATCTCCGCCACGTTTCCCTCCCCCTCTTCACGTGAGAACGTGCGCAACGGCTCCGCCACGTCCAACCGCCCTCACCCCCCACCATCTTCCCCCTTCTTCGCGCCCGGTACGCCCACGCGCCGCAACCGCCGCCGACGTGCCGCAACGGCCGCTGCACACGATCTCCTTCCCCGGCCACCCCAGACCCCTATAAAAGGGAGCACCGGGGGCCCCTCTTCATGCCGATCCCAAAGCCACCATCCACTTGCCCCCTAACGCCGTGAGATCGCCGGAATCGCTGATTCCTTGTCACCGGCCGTGAAGCTCTTCGCCGCCTCTAGCGCCTTCGTCACCACCGCCGCGTCCACGCCGCCGCCACCGTCGCCTTCACCGAGTCGCCGCGAACACGGTGTGCACCACCTCGTCGTCGGAGGATCCCCGGAGAGCCTTCGTCGTCGCCCGTACCTCGCCGCCGCCTTCGTCCCGTCGCCGGCCGCCTCCGTCATCTATTCGCCGTGCGGGTGAGCGCAGTAGCATCGCCACACCTCCCTCTCTCCTCTAGTGCCCTTGTCGCCCGCCGCCGTGCACCGTAGCGCCGGCGACCTTCGGTCCCCGCGCCGGCGCTGCCTTCACCAACGTGGCACGCCACTCTGGCACCACATCAACGCCACCTCGGCACTTTTGCGTGCGTGGCCGCCATGTGGCAGTCCACGTGGCTGCTTGCGGGGCAAAGCCACGCAGTCTCACACACCCGATCCACCGTGGACTCGGTCCACATAAGCCGTGACACCGACATGTAGGTCCCATCTGTCAAGAATTCTTTTAATTCTTTTAAATTCCGAAAATCCCTCGCTGGCGTCAGCATTGCGCAATAAATAGATTTTTCAATAGAAAAATAATTTGGGAAATTCAATTAAATTTCAGAATTAGGTTTAAAACTTCTAAAATTCATAACTTTTGCATATGAACTCCAAATTGGGTGATTCAAATTGCAAAATTTATATAAAATTATAATCTAGCTAACTAAACCAAAATATTTCAATTTAGAGTTAATTTGAATTATGTTTTTGAATTTATTTGAATTTGAATATTGAATTTGTCGTATTTTCTCGTTTAGAATTCGACGACTCCGGAGAATTCGACCAATCTGAAGATTTAGAATTCCAAGACATCAACGAAGGCAAGTTACACCATTGACCATATTGCCCCCAGTATTTTAAGTTATTTTCAATTTTTAAATTCTTTATTGCATGCATATGTTTGTATAAATACTTTAATGTTCTGTTTTATGTATAGTTACCCCCATGCTTTATTGTATGACCAATTTGAATATTGTATCTGACTACCTTGACACCGTAATATTATAAAAATTAAACATATACTTAGCCAAGCTTAGTTCATACTTACAGAATTTGGGAGGGTTTTCACCAAATTTCTTACAGATTTGTTTCAAACTTGACATTATGGTATTGTCTTACCACATGGATTTATAAATAGAGTTTTATTCAAAATAAAATCAAAAATGGGTTTGGACTTGGGTGAAATGGTCGGAATGGTGGGTGCAGTTTATGCACGGATTGATCCGTTAAGATTAAGGCCCATGGTTTGTAGGAATGACACCCAAGTCAATTGAGGACCAGTCTTTGAGCCGCTTATTGCTATGCCATATCGTACTACCACATGTCCTGTATGGGCAGGATTTGGTTAATTAATTTGTGATGTTCTAGTGTATTTATGTCATGTGATTATGTGGGTGTCGGTTAGACGTTTTATTTCCACTTGGCGCAAGAGGGGGCTTTCGGAGGACGGTTAGTCCAAAGGGGTGAAACCTTAGCGGGCATGAATACACTAGGGCAGAACATTGTAAAGGCCTCATGGTAATTGCTCAGTCACACGCCTACGGAAGCGTGTATTGGCCGACATAACGAGCATGTCACCTCGTGTGGGTAAAGTTGTACCAACTCTGCAGAGTAGAAACTATTCGAATAGCCTCGTCCGCGGTCATGGACATGCTAGCAGGGCCACTTAAAGTTAGAGTTGTTTTTTGTTTTTAAATGCTTTATTAAATGTTGAGGATGGTTAATCCTTATGAAAAATTGGGCGGGAAGCCAAGTGTTAGGAGGGGATCCTTCACTAAATCATTGGAGGTTATCCACATTGTAATATTGTCATTTTAGAATATGATTTTAGTTACCTTATGCATACATTTTAATTCAGTATTGGGTGTAACTTGCGAGCACGGAAGTTGTGCTCATCTTTGCTGAATAAATCTTATTCAGGAGAAGACTTCTTCCCCGACGGTGAGGATCCGGACGAGTAGGCCTTTTGACCCAGACGATTGCCTGTGGCGCATCGTGTGGCTCACCTCAATTATATGTTTCCGCTGTGTTTATCTTTTGTTATTTGATATTGTTGTTCAGACTCATTTGTATTAAACAATTATTTATTTAATGTCATGTATGTTTTTGTGATATGAATGTGATATCCATTTTGTGAGACTGTGTACACTAGAAATCCTGGACCGGTGTTTGAACACAGAGAATTCGGGATCCTTCGCTCCCGGGTTCGACACTAAGCTTGGAGAGCTGAGGTCCAGAACGATCAAGGATGCCGTGAGGTCGAGGACTCTGCCGGGCGCGAATGGATATGGATGACCGAACGGGTGGTTCGATGCGACTGGTTGGATCAAGCGGCGCGGGAGTCGGTGCAAGTGCCTCGGTGGTGCCGGTGGGATCCGGACAGGGAGAGACTTGCCGACTTGGAGCCGTTGATTGTAGGACCCGATTTCAAATCCGTAATCCTCTCGTGAACATACCGCGCTATTCCTCGATCGCAGGTAGCGCCACAGATACATTGTGAATCGATTCATACATCGCATAGATCAAACATTCATTAATACAAGCATTAGAGTTCAAATAGACCACGCCGGTCGAAGCTTACAATAGGGCCGATCAGGCCAAATGAGTTCATTACAAAATCTCGAGTACGATAGCGGAAGCAAAGGGGTAGAGCAAGTCTCTCCACAGTGCAAGCGATCGGGTACCATGTGTACGACCGATATTAGCCAAAGGCTTGGATAATATAGGATGTACACGAGTACCAACGTAGCCAACCAGATCGAGGCGAGACTCGGACTACGAACTATGCTACTCTTCTTCATGTCCTTGCTCCTCGGCCCCGGTCCTCGTAGTAGACGAATCTCCATGATCCACGGGTTCCGAGGGTTGGGGAAAGAGCGAGGATGAGCACAACTTCCGTGCTCGCGAGCCAACACACAAGATGCAATAATATACATGCAAAGCTTAACAAGGATGGCTCTGGTTCATTTATTTGCAAAGCAATATTTTGAGTACCAATATTAGAAAGTCCTATCACTTAGCATTTTAACCAAATTGCATTTGTTAAAGAGATTACTTGTGCAATATTTATAACAAGAGAGGTTACCTCCACCTCATGCTTATTTTTGATAGCGGTTACATTCACCACTTAACATCACCGGGTACATCCACCTGTGGAAAACCAAAACCAGGTCTCACAACGACCCAACACATTTTATCCCGCCACAAGGTTTTATAAATGTAACTAACTCTTGTAAGTTCCCATGTCCGCCATGACCGTGGGCACGGCTTATTCAATGCTTTATTACACTCGCAGAGGTTGTACACTTTACCCACAAGAGACAATCATCTTGACATGTACACATGTTTCCGTGAGACATGCGAGTCAAGGAGATCGTCACAAGGCCTTTACAATGTATCCACCAAGATTTGTTACACCCGCTAAGGTTTCACCGAGAAGGGTTACGCCACGTAGACCCGTCAACCCTTTCCTGCACTCTCTTGCGCCACACGCTACGCTCACATAGACCAGAAGTCGTGACACCCCAACCCATAACCACAAAGGCTTATGGCGAGCGGGTCATCCGCTCGGTGCAACTCATACTAACGGATACAAATTATTCACCAGTCGACACCATTATAGACATGTGGTCGCACTGCTTACATTGGGAGGTCATCACAGATTAAGTCCTTAGGGACCATCCAAGCGCTTCATACCACATACCATCCACAAACCAACATTCCTTGGGCTGCATTAGCACCCACCAACATACCATCCATCATACCACCCGCCTGGATGTGATAAGCAATTTTAGGGTTTTTAAGAGGTAGGAAAATACAACATCATAACCATCTCACCATTTACACCCAATGACCGCCCAAAATCATGTTCATTTCAAAGATGATGAATGGGTAGATGATACCCGATACTTAAGCAAGACTAGCATGGCGCTTAAGTATAGCCTATACTAGTATAGTTACCAAATATTTACTAGGGTGACAAGGGTGTATGGCAATTCAATTATCAAGGGACTGTATTAATAATTACATCAAATTGGCATTTAACTACCTTAGGTATTTAACATACAATTGCATAAGGGAATTAAAGCATGCAATTTGATATTTAAAAGAACATAATTTGCATAAAACGAGGTTCAATATGATCAAAGTGTTAACTCGCCTGGTCTAGGTCTAGGTGATCTTGATATTCTTGAGCTTGATCGAAGCGGGGTCTCCTGCTTCCCGAACTCTACGCGATCGATCGATCTAAAAAGAAACAAACGAGCAAACAAATTAAATAAATAACAAAAACTCATCAAATGAACTCCAAAATAAACCAAACTAGCATCAACAGGAAGAGCTTGATTTTAGAAATTTTTAGAAACAAACTTCTCAATTTTTGGAGCTAAGATGAGGGAGATACTAACTTTTTAAACCTTCCTTTTGAAAAAAAAAAAGAAAAAGGGAAAGAAAAAGAAATAAAAAGAAAAAGGAAATGTGGCCCACTACGGTTTTATGTCTGCCCGGCTCACCATGGTGCATGCTCACCTGGGCGGCGGCGCTTCTGCCACGCGCTTCTCGGGCACAGCACGTAGCGCCCGCTACGCAAGGAAAGGAGGGGCGCGGGGGGGGGGCTATCGGCCCGAAGAAAAGGAAAGAGGGGGGAGGCGGTTAGGGCAGAGAGGGGAGGACGGAGCTGGCGGCGACGGCGCGCGGGGAGAGGGGGTAGAGGCGCAGCGACGGCGACGAGGCTCACCTAGCGGTGACGGCGATGGAGCAGCGGCGCACGAGGAAGATGAAGGGGCTCGGCGCAGCGACGGCGGCGACCAAGAAGATGAAGAGGCGCGGGAAGACCGACCGGGCTAGGGGCGGCGACGACGACCAAGGTGAGTTCCTTCAACCTTCGCTCGGCGTTCTTGCTCGGGTCTTGCTTGGGGAAGAGAGGGGGTGGAGGAGAGGGAGCGGGGGCGCCGGGTTTTAAAGGCCGAGGGGAGGAGCTTTGGATCCGGGGATAGCCGCTGACAACGGTGCGGAGTGCCGAGGCGCGCAGGTCGCGCGACGCCGAGGCGGGCGGCAGGGATGGGACGGTCGAGGCGCGGCGGCCGGGCGTTGACGCGCGACGCGCCGAGGTGGCGCGGACCAGAAGAGGAGGAGGGCGACGGGAGAAGGCGCGCCACGGGAGGCCGCACGGCCGCGGGGTGGAGGACCGAGGCGGCGGAGGTGGGCATGGCGATGCCAAAGCTAGGAGGGCTAGGGTTAGGAGATTTGGGGAGGGAGGCTCGGTGCTTTTGGGAGACCCAATCTTGAGCAAATTGGGAAATCTTTGGGGTTTGAGCTTCCTTGATCCTTGAACACATGAAGATTTTGCAAATCCTCGAATTTGATGTTACAAAACCTACCCATTTTAAAAAGAATCTCGACCCGAGATTCAAGCTACTCAGAGAATGTAGGGGTAATCCAACTTCAATCGATCTTCACGCTCCCACGTGGCTTCTCTCTCCGAGTGGTTGCTCCATTGCACTTTGCACAAACGGATGATCTTGCGTCTTGTTTGCTTCTCCACGACATCAAGAATCTTGATCGGATGTTCTGGATACGACAAGTCTTTCGGAGTGCGATGGTTTCAATTGAGCTTGCTCTTCGGTACTGAGGCATTTCTTGAGCCGAGACGGGAACACATTATGGACATCCGACAAATTTTCCGTAATTCCATTGATATGCTACCTCTCCACGCTTGGCGGTGATTGGGAACGGGCCTATGTATCTTGGCGCAAGCTTGCCTTTCACTTTAAACCTCCGCATTCCGCGAAGGGGTGACACTTTGAGATATACATGATCTCCAACTTCGAAAGTTAACTCTCTACGACGGTTGTCGGCATAACTTTTCTGTCTGGACTGAGCAGCCTGTAGACGATCTCTGATTAATCGGACTTTCTCTTCTGCTTGCTTGAGGGTATCTGGTCCGAAGATATAACCTTCTCCCGATTCTGACCAATGCAAGGGTGTTCTGCATTTCCTCCCATAAAGTGCTTCAAACGGAGACATTTTCAAACTGGATTGGTAACTGTTGTTGTAGGCGAATTCTGCATATGGTAGACATCTCTCCCAGTCTACGGTAAACTCTAAAGCACAAGCCCGAAGCATGTCTTCTAGAATCTGATTTACTCTTTCTGTTTATCCATCCGTCTGTGGGTGATATGCTGTGCTGAAGTTTAAGTGAGTTCCAAGTGCATCATGTAGACTAGCCCAGAAATGCGAGGTAAACTGGGAACCTCGATCCGAGACTATCCTCTTGGGTACTCCATGCAAACACACGATACGAGCCATGTATAACTCGGCTAATTTATCTCCCTTGTAGGTGGTTTTCACAGGGATAAAATGAGCAACTTTGGTTAATCTGTCAACTATGACCCATATGGAATCATATCCAGTCTTGGTTCTCGGCAGACCAGTAATGAAATCCATTCCAATTTCTTCCCACTTCCACTGAGGGATTTGCAGTGGTTGCAGCAATCCTCTGTGTCTCGGTGTTCGCTTTGATCATGTGGCACACATCGCAACAAGCTACTTAACTCGGCGATGTCTCTTTTCATTCGCGCCACCAATATAGAATCTTCATATCTTGATACATCTTGGTGCTGCCCGGGTGTATGGTGTATGCTAAGCTATGGGCTTCTTTTAGAATCGATTCTTTGAGCTCCTTTTGGTGGGGAACAAAGAGACGTTTCCCATACCATAGGATACCTTGTTGGTCTTCAACCATCTTTGAGGCCTTTCCTTTGACCATGAGATGTTTAAACTTCTGAACTCCAGGGTGTCCTTTCTGAGCGGTCTTGATTTGCTCTTCTAAGGTTGGTTGAACTTCCATAGCTGCTAAGGTGCCTTGTTCTACTAACTCGAGGTTAAGTGCCTCTAATTCCTTGCAAAGCTCAGTTGGCACTCTTGAACCACAACATTATTGCAATAGGACTTACTACTAATGCATCGCCCACTACATTGGCCTTTCCAGATGATAATGAACATCCAAGTTGTAATCCTTAATCGCTTCTAACCATCTTCTCGCTCGGAGGTTGAGGTCTGCTTTGGGTGAAAATGTACTTAAGACTCTTGTGATCTGATAGATATTGCAATGGTTTCCAATCAAATAATGCCGCCAAATCTTTAGGCATGCACTACTACCGCTAACTCCAAATCATGAGTTGGATAGTTGTCTTCATGTGGACGGAGTTGTCTAGATGCATATGCTACGACGCTTCCTCCTTGCATAAGCACGCAGCCAAGACCTTGCGCGAAGAATCACAATAGACTTCAAAGTCCTTGTGTATGTCCGGCAAGACTAACACCGTGCAAGAGTTAACTTCTTCTTCAACTCTTGGAAACTCTTTTCACAAGCTTCATCCATTCGCATTTCTTTTCCTTCTTAAGGTGTGGGTCATTGGTCCGATAGTTTGGAGAACCCTTCAATGAAGCGCCTATAGTATCCACCATTCCGAGAAAACTACGACTTCGGTCATCGAGGTTGGTTGTTTCCATCCCAACACCGCTTTCTACTTTGATGGGTCAATCGCGACTCCTCCAAATGGATACGATATGTCCGAGAAATCGATCTCTTGAAGCCAAATTCACACTTGCTGTACTTGGCATACAAACGATGTTCTTTAAGCTTCTCCAGACCAAATGCGATGTTCAAAGATGTTCCTCATTAGTCTTGGAGTAGATTAAGATGTCGCCTATGAACACGATAACAAACCTATCCGTATTCCATGAATATTTTGTTCATAAGGTTCATGAAGTAGGTTGGCGATTTGTCAAGCCAAACGACATAATCGTGAACTCATACAAGCCATACCGTGGTAAAAGTCGTTTTAGGATGTCCTCACTCTAATCTTAAGTCGATGGTATCCTCGACCTTAGGTCTATCTTGAGAACATCGTTGTTCTCGACACCGATCGAATAGATCATCAATGCGGGCAAGGGATACTTGTTCTTGATGGTCACCTCATTGAGGGCTCTGTAATCCACACACACCGCGGTGCCATCCTTTTCTTTACAAAAAGTAATCGCGAACCCAAGGGGATGA
The DNA here is from genome assembly GCA_036346255.1 of Ampelocalamus luodianensis. Taxonomy (NCBI): domain Eukaryota; kingdom Viridiplantae; phylum Streptophyta; class Magnoliopsida; order Poales; family Poaceae; genus Ampelocalamus; species Ampelocalamus luodianensis. The sequence continues at coordinate 1,155 of JAYEVH010000300.1, read as the reverse complement.
GCTAGGTCTAATAAATCCTTTTTCCCGTAATTCTTCCATTTGTACCTTAAGCTCTTCAAGCTCATCAACCGCCATCCTATATGGCCTCTTGGCAATTGGGGCTGTTCCCGCTTTAGGTTGATCACAAATTCTATGTCTCGCCCCGTGGCATGCCGTGCAATTCTTCCGAAAACTTCCGGTAATCTTGAACTACAGTGTTGTTTCCAAAGTCACCTTCTCGAGGTTATGGATTGTACGATCCAAACCTCGAGGAGCGGTCTACATTAACCTTTATTGTGGTGCCTGTTTTTGGTGAGTACCACCTTCCTGTTGCACGCCTATCATACCTTGGTATCGGCCAACCAATCCATCCCTAGGATGATATCCGAGTTTGGGATCAAGCACTAAGAGGTTTGCTAGGAATCCAATTTTCCATAGCAATCTCTACTCTGGGACTTACTAAGATAGTAGTCAAGGGTCCCCGTGAACTAAGTACCACGGGTTTCTTTAGCTCAAAGGTTGGCAACTTAAGCCTTTCAACAAATTTTCTTGATATGAAAGAATGCGAAGCTCCGTAATCAAACAAAACTTGTGCCGTAATCGATTTAACAGAGAACGCACCCATTAGAACTCCCGTAGCTTCCTCGAGCCTCCTCGGCCGTGACATGGTTCACATGGCGCGATTTGGTGTTGAGGTAGATCTAGGCGCCATGGCTTGATGGTTCTTGCTTAGAGCGATGTTTGACCTTGAGCTGGTGTGGCTCCCGAGTTGAACTTTGCGGAGTGTTCTCGACGCTGAGGGCATCGATTGGCGAGTGTCCTCTCACCCACAGTGGAAACAATGGAGATGAGCTCGGGTTGCTTGTTGCAGTCACTCTGCGGGCGAAGGATGCGAAACCATTCCCATTGGTTCGCTTGGCCGGAGCTTGAGTTCCTTGTGGGAAACTACACTGTTTTAAATGATGAACTACTGTGGAATGTTGACTTTTGAGGAATGCCACCTGTGGCTTCGAAGGCCATCTTTCTCTTGCGCTAACTTCCGCAATCTTCTTCTCGCTTTCTAGCACGAGGGCTTTGTTGATCAAGTGGTGGAAACTAGGGAAATCATGGAGGATAAGTCGGCTTCTCATATCCCGCCGCATTCTCCACAAAGCGGTCAATCTTCTCTTCTTCATC